>JAPDSC010147985.1:0-21287 GCA_026290005.1 Latrodectus geometricus
AACAAAATTAATTCAAGTATGAAAAGAACAAAATATTTGCTCAAAATCCTCATAATGTTAAAAAAAAATAAGACTTTCATAGTGCGCAGAATTAAAGTTAGAATCTCTCGAGATAAGCACCCTAATTAAATTCCATTAATAACCAGAACCCTTAGTTTAGCCATTGTATTTGATCAGATGATAGCACTATTGAATTTCATTAATTTACATTTATACTGAATTTAATAATAATAATAATAATAATAATAAAAAATAACTCCAGATATTAAAATACAGCACATATCACATTTTACTTTTTTATTATAATTGAAACATATTGAAGTAAAGTTGAGTATGGTAAAAATGATTTTTTATTGTTGGATGCAGTTTAAATGACCAGGGATAAAATGTTATTAAGTTAATTCAAAGAAGGGGATTTTTTAACAATTAAATATTTAAATATAGTTTTCTTGTCAAAAAAATCATTATCTTTGTTTGGTTCATTATCTTTGTTTGATATTAAAATCATTCAAAAATATGAATTTTTTTACTTATGCTTTGATTTATTGTACCCAATTGTTGTTTATTACATAGAATTTCATTTAAAATCTTTTAATCTATTGGTAAAAATCTAATATAAATTGAAGATATTATTTTAAAATTTCTTTGAAATGTTTTGTGCGTCATTAAAATTATTACATAATCATATGAGTTATTTGGTTATTAATAGATTACACATTTTAATATTTTTTATAATGAATCGAAAAAAAATAATTACAATAATTTTATATGAGGCTCACTGGATTTCACCAAAATTATTTTAATAACTGACAAATAAAGTGGCAGAAAGCCAGAATTATTTGAATAATTTTTGATTTATTCCATATTATACTTTCTCATAAGTTATATTATTAAATTAAATATTTTATAATATATTTTCATAAATAATTAAAAATATTTATTGAATATTTTTTGTTTAATTACTTTCAAATTTAAGCGATTCAATAATTTTAATGCTAGGAAATTAATTTTTAAAGATCTCTTGAATTACATTTCTTCTAAATGTTGTAAGTGTATCAGTAAATTAGAATAATTTTTTCGTAATAAAATTTTAATATGTGAATCCAATTTTTATTTTGTAAAATTGTAGAATAGATCAAAGTATGTATGCATTGTCTGTCCCAAAGAATAAATTTCATTCTTTGTATTATTGAAAAAAGTTATGAAATACAAATTAATCATTAATCATTGCTATAATTATGTTTAATAAATATGTTTACATTTTAAGGTTTATGGATGAAATATGAGTGCAAAAGAACTCATAACTATTGATATATTCATTGGTACTGTAATAATATCCAATATTTTACTTATGATTTTTGTATGTGGTTTTTCTTTAATATCAAAAGTATTGTTTAATCAAACTGCAATAAATTCCTATGCTAATTATAGTTTTTTTTTATAAATTTATGTGCCTATACGATAATATACTACTTGTTATGTATAGACCAACTTTCGCTTCTTACTTAAAATAAAAATTTAAAAACTGCTTTGCGCATTATAGAATGGTTAATATATATTATTGATGTATAATAAAACTAAATATTTTATATTAATAATGATTGTCAAATATTACACTGAGATTCATCATATCATACAATACATGGATTCAAATTGTATTTACCTTTTAATTTTGGTAAAAGTACTGTTGCTGTTTGAAAACGTAGAACATGAAATTTGAAACCATACTTCCCTGTTAACTTGGAATAAAGAATAAATTCAAAACAATATGAATTGTACTCAAAACACTGATAGCATAACAATTTTAAATATTTTATATGAGGTAATAAATGCAGTTCCACATGAAACATTGATTTCAAATATTTTTTTATTGAAAAATTTATACTATTTACATAGAAGTATTTTTATAATAAATAAACTCACACGTTAGTAATAAAAAAATAAGTATTCAATGAAAATATTTATTTATGTAACAAGAACATAATTGAACATTAACGAAATTTTTCTAAAAATAAATATATTCTTTAACAACTTTAGTCGTCTTTTAATTAGGAAAAATAATGTTCTCAAAAATTCGTAATGAACTATAACAGAAAATTATTAATAATTACTATTAAAAACTATGGACATATTTTGTTATTAAATGTTTTATTGCAGTACTCCTCTTTTCTACATTTTAAAAACTACTTAAATTACATAAAAATTTAAAAAAAAATATTTTAAATTGCTTTACATCACTTGTAAATAAATAAGCGTTTAAAATCTAACATACATCTCGATTACTTTATTTAAATTATGATAGCTCAAGCAAGTCTATTAAAATCGAGCTTAATTTGAATAAGGAGCTTAGCTTTTATTTTATTATAATGTTTTCAATGTATTATTTGTAAAACTTATTCAAGGCAAAATACCTTAGATTTTGTAAAAATTAATTAGTTATAAGACTATTTTTAAAGTAAATGAACTACAATTGAATATTATGTAAACCTTTTCAACAAGAGAATATTATTTCCTTCAAAATTACTTTCATATCGTATTCTGTCACAAGATATCATTCAATTTATTAATGAAATATCTATTAACTGGGTATTCAAAATATAGAATTTAAATGTATTTAACATATCTATAGGCAGAAACTAATTAAACTTAGGAAAATGAGTTTTCAAAATTTTAAAATAAGTCTTACCTTTCTCGAAATTTCCTGAATTTATCTGAAATATTTTGAATATTAATTAATACTTGCAGTTTGTGTTTTGATAAAATTTACAATTCATTTTTAATAAATATAATGTTTATTTACAAAGCAACAAAAACTAATTATCAAATATTATTCTTATGTGAGAATACATTTTAATTAATAAATTACCAGACTCAAATTTATATTTGTAAATTATACAAACGTAGAACAAGTTATTATTTTTTATAGCTGCCTACATAATAATTTTTAATTAGTAATTTTATTACTACTATATTTTTAATAAACTTTGTGAATTTTATTACCTTCATATTTCAAAGCATAAGAAAATTTGAGTTTCACATATATGTTTATTTGTTTTGAAAGTGTCTCCAAAAATTGCTGAGATTTGTATAAATTATTCACATTATGATTGACAGATATCTTTTTTTCAATATATATTGAACAAGATAGAATCTTTGATATCTCGATTATGTGAAGTTGCATATGTTACAAAAGATAGTGATGAACCCAAAGAAGCAATATACTGTTCTTTTGATAAATATAGTCAATTTGAGCAAAGCAATAAAAATAACAGTGAATCTGATTTAAGAGAAAAAGTATTTGTAAGTTAAAAATCAAACACAGTTAGAAATAAAAAAAATCCAAATCAGAAGGTCAAAAGAAATATCCCAAAATTTTGTCATGAATTAAATTGATAAGAAAATGTCAAACTACTTAGTCTAAAAAACTAACATCACAGATGATTGCAGATATGTAAATCGAAATACCTAAATCATATTCTACAATTAAAAAAAGCCAACATATGGTTGATAGTTGTTTTAATTGTTCATTGAAAGTGAAAGAAATATGTACAACAATTGTTGTAATCCGCTCTAAAGAAACTTGAAAACAAATGAAAACTCTTTAAATATTAAGTATTACCTCTTCGAGCCACATATAAAGGCAAAAACTATTCGATTGCTTTCTAAAAACTCTGCCTAAAATCATTGAAGTTAATTCAAGTAAGCCAGAAATGATTCAATGCCCAACAAAAAGTCAAATACCCGACAAAAGCCATTGTGACTCATGTCTCAAAGATCCATGAATAATGAAATTACAATTTCCTCCAAAAAAAAATCATAATTTCAAAAACAAAATTCATTCTGCTTATGTTTGCTTAAAGCATATGTCAAAAAAGAATAATTGATTCATCGCTGTTATTCTGTTTTTATAATTTATGCTTAAACATTAAAAATATTTTCTTAGGAATATAGAGCAATAGCATCACAGTTAGGAACAGTAATTATTCTGTATTTAATTATTTTAATTCATATCTCATTTAATAGTAAATAATTGGATTCAACTAGTCACTGCAAACGACCTATAATATCAGTGTTATTAGCACGCTTTCTGACAGATTTACTGCTTTAGTTATGAGTATTGCGAACAGTTGATAACTCAATTATCAACTTTAAATGGAAACAAAAATTATAAGAAAAATAAAAAATGTAAAAATAAATATATTG
The DNA here is from genome assembly GCA_026290005.1 of Latrodectus geometricus. Classification (NCBI taxonomy): domain Eukaryota; kingdom Metazoa; phylum Arthropoda; class Arachnida; order Araneae; family Theridiidae; genus Latrodectus; species Latrodectus geometricus. Next base: position 4,204 of record JAPDSC010147985.1, read on the forward strand.
TAATAATTATGTGGTAAAGGTAGTAAGATAAAATATACAGTTAATTTCAGTTTAAGAATAGTGTATTTTAAAGTGAGTACTTCCATGTGTCACGAAAGCCCTGTCAATTTATTACTTAATTTTGAAAATCTATGAGTAAAAAATGTTGCTAACAAAAAGGTTAGAATCTGAGCTTTAATCAAGGACTTATTGGTCGAAATAAATTATGAGCACACTAATGAAGTTTTTAAGAAACTTTCCACCTACTAGTCTAAGCTGTGTCTTAATTAGAATTTAATCAGAAATAATTTGAGAGTAATTATGCAACTACAGATCACTCAACTTTACTAAAAACATTCTTTTTTTGAAGAATTTGGATTCACTAATCATTTTAGTAATCAATAACTAACCACTTTTTCTTAGTAATATGAAATACAAATCATGAGAGATCTATTTCAGCAAAAACATATGGATTTATATATTTATCTCTATAAAGAGAAAATCATGAAACAATATTAGTTCCCAAAGCAGTCAGAGATTTTGGGGAGTTCTTATCTAAGTAAAACTTGCTTAGATCCATTAATAAAATTTGACTTTTTTAAATATAACCGCATTTAAATATCAATTGAGGAATCAATAGAAACATTTTGTACTAGAAATACTTTGCGCTATACATATCGTAAGAATATTGTTCTCAGGAAAAATGTGCTTTTTTATGAGTTGAAATTTGTTTTTACATTGAGAGACCTCATGAAGAGAAAATTATTTCAACCGAATACATCTAACTTTTACAAAGGTTGAAAGGACTATGATCGTTATGTTTTTTGTGTTGTAAGAAAACTAATTCTGCTTACGAATTATAATTCATATAGGTACAGATAATATCAGTTGTAAACTGATATTATCTGTATCTTTGAAGTGCTCTTATGAATTACTCACCTCTAAAAAGAATCAAAAAGGGCAATATATATTTTTACCAATATAATTAATAATTATTCTCTCCATATTTACTTATTTCACAAGTAGTTTGCAGGAAAGATTGAATATTTCAGTGTTCTATTCCATATACAAATAAGAAAAATGTATATCCTTAAAAATAATTGCTTCTCGTGCGACCAATGAAAAAAAAATCTCAACTATACATTTTAAATATGAATAAGAATCTAATAGTATTGAACACAGAAAATGTAATGAGAAAGTTTAAAAAAGTATAAGGAATTACTGCTCAATAAAGGTATGCAGGGAAAATTTAAAACTAATTTATCTTCGGAATTTAAAGTTTAGAGTCAATATAATGATTGCAAAGGCCGAACTCATTAAAGAACTACGAGATTAGTTCATGATATTTCGTTTGAAGCATCGGAATATTTTATTTAGGGAAGGATATACTGCTTCAGTTATTTATCACTATGAAGAATCATCTGATGAGCAAATGCTGTTTTATTATATAGCCTAAATTATGCATGGTTAAAATAACAGAAGTGTTTGGAAAATTCTTATCTAAGGCTATATGCTGTATACTTACTAATAAACTATGACGTTTGTTGTAGTAAATAGATCTCTACATTATTTCAAAAACAATATTGTCATAGTTTTCTAATTATAACCCCCTTACCCAATCATAGAATTATTGACCAAATAAATCTTAATATTCATATGTCTTCAACAATAATAATAAGATTATATATTTATTCCCAATGATTTAATTAATTTTCAAGAAAATTTTAACTGCACTGAGTGCGTAAGGTATGGTATGATTGGAAATTAATCGTAATTTTTTTACAATAATTATCTTCAAATTCTTCCAACAAACTTTTCATTATTAAATCATAACAACTATAATGAGTCTATTAAGAACTCTACTTCAGCAAAAACATGCTATTCTATTTAACTTTCTATAAAATGATCAGATGGAGGATAGTAAGTTTCTATGAAATAATCTAAAATAAAACCTGATTTAAATTTGATTCAATGTGTTTCGGGGTGATTTATATTTAAACTGATAAAAACAAAAATCATATCGAAGAAATGCGAGAATTTGTGAGTCATCGTATGTTTGCTTCAAATTGTTCGTTATTAGCTAAGCATTCAATCACATTCCATAGGTGTGCAATGGTTCATTATTTTATTTAAAAATCAATTAATGGGAAAATCCGTATATATTATCCACGCTATTCATAGATTTATGAAATTAAGCTGAAACTGGTGGAATATTTATTAATCTATTTATTTTGCGTTTCTTCTGTTAGTAACAAATTAAAAATCTAAGCATGTTAAAAGATTGAAAATTTTTTTACTTCAATATCTTAGAGATAAAAATTTGTAATGTTTTTACGAGCTATATTTCAGTTTGTAGTATTTTTTCTAAATTTTTAAATAATCAGTTTATTTTTCATATGTATTATCTATACATTGTTAAGGAAGAATATTCATGAACATAAGATAATAAATATATAATATGACACAAATAATTTAATAAAATATATCTTTAATATATATTTGATGTGCATTTAATGTGACATCATAGCATTAATTCCTTAAAATTACCTTCATAACATGGAAAAACTTGAACTGAGTACATCAAATTCATGTTTGATTTTTTCTGATGAAACTTTTATCCATAGAGAAAACGCATCATAATCATACAGTTTGGCAGTAACATTGTTGGTTTCGTTGATTATTCCTGAAATCTATTGTTGTAATAAAAAGTGATTGTAATATCACGTTTTTCTTTGTTTTAAAAAAATTAATTAGTAAGCCTAACTCCATTGCCAGTGTTGTATATTTTTAAATATCGGTAAGTGAAAAGTATTGCTTCGTATTAAAAGTATTGCATTAAATGCTTCTCAAAAATGTATTTCTATAAATAAACAGTTAATGCAAAACCAAGATTTGTCCTTTAATAGCCTATCGTAGAAAGACATTTCGTAATAAAGCACAGAAATTTTATTTTTAATTATATAACTTAGAACAGGACATTATTAATGGAAACTATAAAAGTTCTTAATGTTTTAACTTACATTAGTTTTGCTTTAACATTAAACTATTTTTCTACTGTTTGCAATTTGGAAAGTGAGAAAAATGTTGATGGCAAATTAATATTTCTCATAATTTGAACTGACACTCTAAGCAAATTCTAAGAAAATTTAATTCAAATTCCTAACTAAAAGTATAATTGAATTGCCTTGTTGAACATCATTACCAAGTTCTCCTAAATTTTGAAGTTAAGGTATTAAAAAACATCATAAATTAATTTCATGAAGAGTGCACTTTATAATAAATAAAAATAATTCTGAAGTAATATATTTATAGAGAATTTTCCTCATAAGCATCTGATAAATCTTTAGCACAGTTTTATGAAAAGTTATTTCAATAATATTTTACTCAGATCAATTAATGGAGTAAAAAACATTCAAATTCATAAAATTACAGCAAAAGTTTTAGTCAAGCATTTATAATATGAGAACAGCAACGCTAAAATAAAACAAGAGGATTATTTTGAAGAAAAAGACTTTCTTCAAAATATATTAATGAATATTTTGCTGCAGAATTTTATGGTAAAATATTTTTAATATCTCATGAAATTTAAATTCCCTTAGGCTGATGTTTTCTTCATTGAAAGTTTAGAGCTGTAATTAAATTAAAATTTTGTGTACTGTAAATAAAATAAAATTTTGTTTTTAATAAATATTTTCAAATATATTAATTCCATTTATTCTATTCTAAATAATAATTAAATAAATTTGAATAATTTTAAAAGCAAATAGATATTTTTTGCTAACTTTAACTATCAAAATTATTTAGTTTAAAATAGACTAATCAAAATACATTACTAGTTATACACATATATAAATTTTATTCAACCAAATTACTCGAATTTCTCAAGATGGAAACATTTTCAAAGTTTGAATAACAGAACAATTTTCAAAACCTTTCATATTAATTTTTTGTTATAATTTGTGAACTTGTAGATTTAATTAGCACGGCATTTCAGTATCCATATTTTATATTATCGTTTGTTGTGATATTGTCTTAAAAAATGTTTAAAAAATTAATTGAGCGTGAAAGAAAAATTTTTAAGTTTTTCTCATCCCTTCTTTTGCATTTTCTTGTATTTTAAATTGATTATCTAATATTCGGATATTTTTTTCAATTATAATGTATAAAGATTATATAGAATATAATAATACTATATAATATATTATTTAATACCTACCTTTAGTAGAATTACAAAAGACATTCGACTAAAGGTAGACATGTCTGATTTAAGTAATTTATTATTTTTGCTGCATTTATACGAATGTGGCAATTACTATTAGAAACAGCCAAAGAACAAGTGGAATACTTTATTTTTATTTCTGAACATTAAATATATGGTATACATTTTTTTTAAAAAAATCCAGTATAAATGGAATTGTCTGGGAATAGCCTGAATCCAGAAACGAAATTAAAAAAAAAAACTCTTATCATGATTTAGTTTGACGGATTTGAAAATATTTGATATTAAATCTGTATCAACATTATATTTTATACCAATGTTTTTTATGGTATTTATTTTCAAGTTAAATTTTTGGTCGTGTTAATACTGAATGGTAATGTCCGGAAGCTAATGCAAATATTTTGATATTTAAAAAAAAATTAAATTAAATATGGTATAATGTGTTTAAGCAATTTCTGTAATTTTTTTTTCATATTGTTCTATAGTGTTCCAATAAAGGCCGACATATGTGTTGTTGGTTGCATTATTAGTAGCTTCTTGCATCCTTATTTCCAATGATATTAATCATGTTCATCTTGCTGTAAAGCACACTAGTATTATTAGATTTACCTTAGCTTATGGAAAATTTTAGTTGGTTATTAAAACCTATTTTTTAATTATTAACTAAAACATCTTTTCTCATACTTTACTACTTTAAAAATAATTTCAAAATAGCTTATAAAATAAATTTATAAATTTTCAAGACATAACTAACTATAAGTGCAAACATTATATTTTCTAAGTCATAAATATTGTACATATAATTTGCAGTATGTCAAACACTTATTTAACAAACAGTAAGATTTTTCTGGTTTTAGTTTTTAATTAAAATATAATATTTCAAATAAATCTTGTTTTATTACATTTTGGCATCAAAAAAAAAGTATATCGCGAACAATATACTGTGTTTTTAAATTTTAAAATACGAATATGAATATTATAAGTTAATATATAAGCTAACTGATTAATATTTTATAAATATTTTAACTGATTATATTGTTCAAAATATTTTGAAAGAATTAACTCCTTATTTATTGTAGAAAGTACAGTTTATTTCCCTTATAACAGCTTTTTTAATAATTTCGGTAATGAAAATAATCAAGTGCAAATATATTTTTTATTATAAATCGAATAGTATATTTAAAATATGAATTGATAATGTTAGCTCAAATTTTATTTGTATTTAGAATAAAAAGCTAGATGATGCAAATAATGAAAGAATAAAAATTAATTTTGAAGACAAAAATTGATAACTTTTTACTTAATTATTACCAATATAAAACTAAGAATATTTTAATTGAAAAGGAAGATTTTAATTTATCGTTTAGTACAATAAATAACAGTCCCTGAAACGTTAAAATTTTATGAGAAAATACTTATGGCACATATTGTGCTTAAGATAACTTAAGGGAACATGATTTATTTCTCAAAAATAACGTTTGAAATATTAGATCGTAAAAATAACACTAATTTGAAAGAGGTCATTGACTCCTTACCTCATTCTTTTTCAATTGCTAAGAGCGGTTTTAGCCCCTTTTCTTTAAAAAGTACTAAAAATTAATACCGTGTAATGCACGTGTGACAAAAATAAAAAAAAAAACGTATTGCGCCTGAATGGTTGAATACTTTTTTTTATTTCTATGTTTAGTTCGTCATACTAATGCATTCTAATGATAAAACTCTTTGAATAAATAGCTATCATTATATTAAATACAGCACAAAGCTTTCTGATACTAATGACATTAAATTACTGGGTTTAACGTACTAAAATTATATTCAATTCTCCTTTCTCTGGAGTGTTATTTTTCTTTAAATATTAGGGTAAACTAAATATATTTTGTTTTAAAATAATGAAACTAATTTTTCCTGTTTTTTTTTTCTAGATGTTGAATAACACTAATAATTTGAAATACTGAAATATTTTACAAAAACAAATTTAGTATTCATTTATAAATTATTCTATATTGTAGGGTTTTTCTGCATTATTTCAGACCTTTTTTTAAATAACTGAGAGGGCAAAAACAAATTTGATGAAGTTAAAAAGTTATAGATGATTTTTCATTAGAAAAACATTGGGAGTGATTTCTATTATTAAACTACTAAGTTTTTCATTTTTATAATTATTCTATTTTTTTTAAACAATACAAAATTAAAGAAAAATGACATTTTAATAGATTAAATGAATTTGACCGAAAATAGAATAAATGAAGTAAAGAGTAAAGGAAGTAATGATTTAAATCATCTTAATAATAAGACTGAATTAAAGGACAAATTTAAGCAACTCTTCTGAGTATAGTTGGAAAATTAGCATTGTTTTAAGTAACTATAAGAACTAAAATAATATTGAAGATAATGTAAAACTGAATTGAAGATAATGGTGCAAAATATGTGTAAAACGATAACACATCTACTTAGAAGGTGTCGCTATTTATTTTTCTATAAATGATTGAAAACAATATTTACAAAAAAAAGCAGTTACTTATAAATGAATTGGTTTTTAAAATAATTTAATATTTTAGTAAAATTAATAAATACCTATATTTCGATAAATATTTTCTTTTTGTGAATAAATATTATTTTTTTTTAGAAAATTTTATATAGTTCATGTAATTCAGTAGATGGGGCATTAAAGGGACTGCGATAGACCTGCTGACCTCCAAGATATTTTAAAATGATCCCCGATGCTAACTTTTAAGATCAGCATATTTAAAAATATACTATTTGGCACCCGATCATTATTTAAAACGATCCGGTTTCAGACAAAAAAAAAAAAAATTAAAAGTCTCCGATAACCAATAAACGCCTGCCAATCTTAATATTTAAATCATCTTAATAATAAGACTGAATTCTTGTGACATTTTATAAGTGTATACGTATGTTTTAGGAACAGAAATAGCAAAGATATTTATGTTGGAAAGATTGCACATAAATTTATCTATTTTACTTGAAATATTCTACGTGTCTATTAATAAAAGCCCTTTAGAAATATTTAAATAATTTAATTAATTTGTCAAAATTTGAAATTAATATACACGTTAACAAAACACTATTTACTTGGCTTCAGTAAATTTATTTTTAGATTTGAGAAAGTCATTCAAATTAAACATTTCAGCAACCATTTTGTCAGCATTATCCTTATAAAAAGTATTCAGAGAATCCAAGGAATTTAAATTTAATATTATTGAAGAATTAAGCTAGAATTCTTTGAATTGTTAAGAATATTTTTAATTTTTATTTATCACTGGACATCTTGAACTACTATTTAAATAAAACTTCAATATCTGTTGAAATATATTTATTTTATAAATCTTAAAATCATATAAATTTAGTTCTTATATGGAAGAGATTAATATATAAATCTAAAACAAAAAATAATAAAAATAAAATATATTTTTCTACATGGAAAAATGAATAAATCAAAGTTCCAATTTCAAATAATAAAAAGTCGCTTATTGCGAATGTTTCCTTTTTAATATTGGAACCTTAAAGATACTATCATCCCTACAAATAAATGTAAATAAAATGTATATTTATATGTCAGTAAATAAAATGTATATTTATTTATTTACACAAATATTTAACTAAGAAAATTAAATGTATCTAAATTTAAATAAGAAATCTAACCTGAGAAGCATTTTAAATAACCCCTTAATTTATCCTATATTTTAATCTAACATGAGAAAAATTTCGAAGTTAGATTATATTAATTTCTTTTAGATGGTTCGTTTGAGAATATAAATTTTTATCAAATTTGTGGATTTGTATTATTACAAAAATATTTTTTTTGGAACCATAATATTTATAAACAAGTTAAAGAAGTTGTCTGAAAATAGTTCCTCTGGATAAAGATTGCACATAAGTTAATGATGTTAGTGAAATATATTTTCTTTGAAAATTTTGACATAAGTATAATCCGATATTATCTTTTGATTTTAATCAAACTTTTTAATAATAGTTTCTTCAAAACTTTTTAATAGAGTGCGAAGTGTTTCTTTGTGTTGGAATGTTTTCCGAAATATTTTTGATCAACCATGTTTTATAATCTTTTAATAATATTTTGTGTGTGTGCTTAAAAATTTTATAAATAAGTGTATTGAATTCCGCCTTATTATTATATTTTGCAAGTAATTTTATAAAGTAAGATTAATTTAAGAAAGTAAATTTTATCCAATACTTAAGGTATATTTATAAATGTTTTTAAATTTAAAAATTACTTGTTAAAATTTCAGCAGAAATTTTTCACTTGTATGGAATTTGATTGTAAAATTGAGTGATAATAAAACTTTAAATTAAAGCCCTTAATTATCTGGAAAAAATATCAATACGATGATTTAATGTATTTACTACTTTGCATTTTAGATTTTAGAAAAAAGTGTTTATCAAAGATGTTACTCAAGCTATAAAATATAAGATGATTTTATGCAAATTGTTAAACATTTAATTAAATCCATGTTAACGATTTCACATAGCCTCTTTTTAATAATTAATTACATTCAATTTGCATGCTAGGTAAGCATCATTAAATGAATTTTGAGAAAAAAATACATTAAAACTTGTTAATTTTAATAGATATTTTTCTTATTAACCTTATGTTTCTTTTTTTTTGTAAATTTAGTTTTATTGACGCAGAGAATATTTTATACTATTAAAAATATAGAATTTAAATACTTAGAATGTATTTATAAAAACAGGAAAAAGCGGTTAAAGATTGAACACAGAAATAATATATTATTTACTGACAAAAATATCATTAATTAATCAAAAAAAAATTTTAAAAAAATTACGTAGAAATTTATAAATTAAATATAGTTAAAAATTATGTCAATAATTCCAAAATATGGAAAAATTATAAATAAAAAATATATGTGCCAAACTCAAAACCTGAATGTTTGACATTTCAACAGTTATTTTATAAAAATACTGTATTTTAAGCTTTCACATTTATCCAAAGTATAACTATTCTTGCTTGTAACACCAATTATTTATTTATTAAAATTTTAATTAATATTTAATTTGTGTTTTAAATTTAACTGTGTTTCGTAAAATACTTCCGTCAATTTATGAAATGTTGATAGAAAAAAATTAAATATAAATAAATAAAATGTATAAGCAATGAATTTCTTGCAGTTGAAAAATGACTTGAAATTGTCAAACATTTTAAAGTTTTTTTTTTAACCTTTTTGAAAATGTTTTTTAATAAATCAATAATTTCTTAAAGTTGCTTAAGTTTCGTCTTTTTAGCTTGATAGGAATCTTACAATGACTTTAATTTTCTAACATTGCTGTCAAAAATTACTTGATAAATTACACTTTTAAATAAAAAAAATCTTTCAGGTTCTCCTATTTTTCTATGAAAACATGTTTGTAAAAGCATGTTATTTATCAAGTAACCTTATCAATCATTCATGTAAATTACGTGACAACTTCTATTAAATATACATAATTGGGAAGTAACGTTTTTAACTAAGAAACAACATATAAAGTAAAATTGTAATTAAAATATAATAAAAAAATTAAATGATGAAATCAAATAAGATTAATGAATTTTTAGTTATAAAAGCAAAATCAAGCAAAATATTTTCATAAATAATTAATAATATATGAAGCACTTCATTAAATAACAAAAAAATTAACTATGATGCACATCAGAAATTTTATTCATGAACACGAGTGGAGTCATAGAAACTGCTATTTTCTTTGATTACCATTTATTCCATTAATAGTAAAGTAATAGAAAATAAAGAAATACATATATACTTAAATAAAAAGTATATTTTCTAAGAGATTGTGAAATAGGATTAATTCGAATATGACAAAATATCACTGAAATATTTTTTTTAAAAAAATAATAAGAAAAATTCATAGTTAGTTTCTTTAATATTTTGCATACACATTTTGAAATATGAGAATTTCGTTATAAGCAGTAATTTATTTTCAAATTTATTTTAAATAGATTTTACATTATTCTAATACTAAATGCTGTGGAACTGCTTAAATTCAACAAAGCTACAACACTTGCTGGAAGAAGTTTAATACAATCTCTTAAACTAAATCCAATTATCGTATGGAATTTACAACACATTTTCATTTCAGACCTCATCATATAAAAATAGATCTCAAACACGAAATCTTGAATATCTTTGTTCTTGGACTTATTTAATAGAATAAACATTATATCCACTGTTGTTCCCAGAAAATTATATTTTCTACTCAATGCAAAAACACAGGACTCGCTCAAAAAAAATTGAGCAAGAAATTGATTTCAAAATGTATAGTGTATGTCAGTAAAAGATTAAGTGAATATGTCATTTAATATGCATCGTTATAAACCTAACTCAAATTTTTCGGTATTGATGTAAGTAGACAAAGGCAACTTTTCAACCTTAGAATATAATCCCATTTGGTGAATTTAAAAACAGATTAATACATTGCCTTTTTGACAACTTTCGAAAATTATTTCCTTATGTCTTATGAGCAACCGACCACCCGGATGAACTAACGAGCTTTCAACAATGTTTCCCTAACTAATGCTCACTGAACGTTGTTGTGTCAGGGCCTCCGAAGCAGACATCTGGTTTATGCACCTATGCTGAATGCTGCTCTTTGACGACGAAGGCTGGAATTGGCATGCGAATACTACAACTGGACGTCCACCAAGTGAAGAAAAGAAGAATTTTCGATGAATCCCGTTTTATGCTTCATCGGATAAATGGACGTTGGCGTACATAATCTGAAAATTCTGAAAGCAAACACCTTGCAACCATAATGCTTCCATCACTGGCATGGCCAGAACGATCCAGGCTTGTGATGGAAGCATTATGGTCTGTAGAGTGTTCTCCTGGAATTCTCTTTGGTTTAATTCATCATTGTGAAAGATATGATCGACCAATAGAAGTAAGTATCAATCTTGCTTCCCTGTCCACCCTTATACGTCCATTGTTTTTCCTCAGTGATGACATTTACTAGTAGGACAATGTGAAGTATCATACAGTTGGCGTGTACTTGTTTTGTTCTAAGAGTACCAGGATGAGTTTGCCACTCTCCATTATCCAGTAAAATCACTTGACTTAAACTCAATTGAGAACATGTGGTATCATGCCGATCGGATCTCTCGCTGTATATTTCCTCTCCAGTGTAATCTAGTGATGATGACCAGGGGCACTTCAGTCGGCATGGTTCAGTGAGCGTTTTAAGAAACTTGATCTACCATCTTCTTGTAAGTCTGACATCAATCTATAATTTGAAAGGAAGTTATGTAGCTTTTGACAGGTAGTCACATTAATTTGACTAGAAAGTATAGATTGACATTTTAATACATTTTATTTATAAAACATGTTTCTTCATTTTTCTTGAAAAACAAATGCCTTAACAGCTGAAATAATTGAGAAACTATCTTTTTTATTAGAGAAAAGTCTAACATAGTATTTTTTTAGAAAACGAATTATTTTACATTTGTGGAAAAATGCATTTAAATGAAAAGAATTTCAGAAATGAAACGGCAAAGTCCTACTCTATCTTTGTCTGCATATTAAATTTTTCACATATGCTTCATTAAAAAAAAAAAAAAAAAAAAAAAAAAAAAAAAAAAAAAACCACCATTTGAAATACAAGTTTTGTTTACTTAGTTTTCATACTCCTATGCAATTTCCATATTTGCAAATTTTAATAAGAATGATTCTATTTTTTACAGAAGTTAGATGATAATTTGCTTGGTCTTTAGTCCAATGTTTCAAATATAAATTTAAACTTTTGGGCTTTGTTTTTAAAGAGGTGATTATTGAATGTAATTAAGTTAGTTTGTAAACTTAATAGTATGTCATATCTTTGATTCTGTTTTATATTATTGAATTATTTTACTCAAACAATAGCCTTAGAAAGTATATTTCAAAATATCTTCGATGAACAAGATTTTCAAGAGTTTTTTTCGTCCTCTATTGTTGAAAATAGTAAGTTAACACTTCTGTACGTAATGCAGTGTATGTTATTCTTTCATAATATAATAACAGCAAGTATACATTTTTTTGATAATATTTTTCATTGGATAAGTGTCTTGGAAATTATCAAATATATAGCTTCATAATGACAGATGCTCATGCAAAGAATCTCTTTTAAAAATGTAAAGCTTTTAATATAGTTTTGAAATATACAATAGCAAAAAAAAATTCTTAATACAAATGAGACATTCAAAATAATTTTACATTAAAATTTGTAATTTTTTTATATGATATGTTTATATAATCTAAAGTTATTCATAGTGATAACAATTTAGTTTCATTTGATATGTAGAACGAAACACACACTCATGAAAAATTATTGAACTAGAGTTAGTTTTATTTCATATTTTTGAAAAAAAAGTTTTTTATTAGCAGCGTTCCTATATTGATTTAAAAAAATCACGAACAAATAGTTTAGTATTGATAAATGAACAAACCTAAATTTTGACTGACACACACAATTAGACATTTTTATATATTATTTATTACTTAAAACATTAAGAAATCTTGAATTAGTATTAAATCTAAATAATTAGAATAATGAAACAAAATATTCATTGATATTTGAATTTCATTTCAAAATATCATTTAAAGCTTAGATGCATAATTCTCTTAAAAGCAAAGAAACGGCTTCCTATAAGTGCCAGATTGATGTGCAATGATGAAAAGTCAAACTAATGCCCGATTTTATATTTTTATATTTCATTTATACATAAAATGTCAGTTTCACTAACAAATTAAATAAAAATTTTATCAAAATATTAATATATTTTGATAAATATATTCGATATTTTAAAGATTTTCTTATATACGTAAATATTATTTTAAAAGTTAATTTTTGTAAAAAAAAAAAATTACGTCTATTAAATTTACTCATTTTTTTCTAATCTTAACTGCATAAATAGGGTAACTCACATGAAGAATATTTTCCTCGATCAAAATGCTATGAAGCACATGCTTCACATACATTACTAACAAAAAAATAACCGAAATTATTTTAATTATTAGCAAATGATGCCACGACGTTCCACTTTCAATTATGTTGCAAGTGGGAATTATATGTTTGTCCTATTTAGATGGTCCATGGTGAATAACAGAATTTAGTTACCACTGCAAATGACGTAACACACACTGAATCTAAGCACAAGTACTCCCAAGTTCCAGTAATTACTGTTTAGAAATGTTAATTAAGACTTAGTAACAATAATTTCAAAGCAACAATGCGGTCATTTTCTCTTCATCAACGAATTAATTATAAATTTTAGCTCATTTGAATCCATGTTCAATGATATTTTTAATATTTAGTCATTAATATCTATGCATTTATATGTAATTATAAACATACGTTTTCAATAAACTTTAGTATTAACTATTGATCAAATGTTTAAATATAAATTATTTGCAATATTCAAAATATATTTTTTAATTTATAAAAGCAATTTAATAGTTATTTGGAAATACTTTGCTTTCGATCTCTTAGTATCACAATGTTATTTCTATTATTTAACAATGAAAAGGAATTGATTTAAAATAAAATTAAAATCCTATTAGATAAGATACATTTAATTAATGAATTCAAATGATATATTTCTGCTCATCATAACATATCAATTCTTAAAAATTATAAATGTGAATAAATTGATATATTCTTAAAATTGATTATGAATTTTTCTTAAAACGTAGTTATTAAACATAGAATCAGAGTGATAAAATTTTTCTCACAGCATATTTATTGTTAATAACTAAGAAATTTTTTCAATATATATACTTAAACACGGAATCGTATTAAAAATTAATTTTAATCAATAAAAACATTAAAAAGTTAAAATATTTTTCGCCTTTAATGTTTAAATATCAGAAAAATAGAAACTCTTCAGAAAGACATTAAAATTTGTTTATAATATGTTTCGTGAACGTCGTTAATACTTTTCAATTTTTGCAGGCAGAATTGCCTCAAAATACAGCTAATCACCTCGTAACTTTGAATCAAAAAGTGACGTATTCAATAACAGAGAGATATATTCAATTTTGATTAATATGATACGTTTCTTCTACTTATTCATGCTCTTAAGCATTCTAAATATAAATAATTACCTCTTAAGTATGGAATGAATGAACGAGACGAGGTTAATAAATGAGCAAGTATCTTCTTAACAATTTTGGGCTGGACTAACAGAAGAACAGGGAAGTCATCAGAACGTTTACTAACAATATACCCTCTAACACTACGATCTTCAACTGCGTTCAATATCGAAATCACTACCTTCAAAACTCCGGAAGTTCATTTTATCTACCAAGATATTTTGGATTAGGATTTTCATTTTCTCATTAATTGATTCTCTTATAGCTACAAATAAAATATAACTACATAGTAATGATTAATGGGGATATAATAAATTAAATTAAAACAGTAAACACATATGAGAAAAATGAATCTTATATTTATAAATGAATTTTATATAGAAAAAATATTTAGATTGCCATAGAGAAGTCTATAAATTTCAATCAATAAAAAAATTAGGTCTTAGATGTTGGAAATATATGAGCGCATTTGAAAGAGGGATATTTGAAACTTACTATTGTTCAAAATCAATTCTTGCAAAGTGTATATCATATAAAGTTTCCAAAATTTGATTCTTCCATAATTGAATTAAAAAAGGTTTAGCAAATTCTAATTTAAGGAAAAATCTAAATAAGTCTTGCTAAGGTATTTATTCCTTTGTTTTAGGGCTTATTTACCTGTAGTTACAATAAAAACATATTTATATCATACGGTATTTTCACTGCGTGAACGACTACTATGTTCCTTCTTTTTATCTTTTTTGAAATCTAACATTGCAATTTTATTTTTTAATGTGCAGATAAATGCTGCATTGGAAAAAATAACACTACTTAAAATTTGATATTTTAACACGTTAATTTTGTGTCAATTCTATTAAAAGTGACTATATTCTTTGCTACAATAACCCAATCTACGTTTAAAGAAGCAAATATGATGATATTAAAAAAAAGTATAGAATATGCAATTATTTAGCTTACGATAAACATCAAATAGACAAATAAATGCCAAAAAACTTAGATAATTTAAAATTATAATGATGTTTCTTAATTATTTAAGAAATGGCAATTTATAAACTTTTGAATAAGTTTCTTAAAATGTAATTTCATGATAAAAAAAAAACATCTTTATAAACGTATAATAGATTCAAAATTCTTGACAGTTAAAAACTGTCATCTTGAAATATTTAATGCATCATCAGAAAAAAATCAATTAGTTTTAATGCCCATGTCAAATGCATTAACGTTATATGGGTATAAGACAAAAAATTTCTCACAGAACTGAAAAATTTTAATGATCATAGCTAATCAATCATGAAACGTATTTTAAGGATAATAAAAAACCGAATGAATCTAATATTTGTGTAATTCCCAATTTCATCATAAAAATTTTAAGAAATCATGCTTCCTTTACCACCGTAGTTGCTTACTTTACCAGCATAATTGAAATTAAATAAACGGCTTATGACATATATTTAAATGTGTATTAAAAATATATTTGCTTATTATTAGACATCAGTTTTGCCTTTTAATAACGACACTATGACAAAAATTTATTTTTCAAGTAATTTTTGCACATTTAAGCATTTGAAATGTGTTTAAGTAATTTTATGAACTTAAATCAATTAATTTATATTAGGGTATATTTTCTATTCACACTACAAACAATTGCATATAAAAATTTACCTGAAACAATCACTGCTTATTTTTTAGCAAAATAAATAAGATTTGAAAATTGTTCTTTGAAGTAATCTCCCAAAGTACGATTTTATACTAATCAAAAATCAATAATATTTTTTTTTTTGGAAATAGCGGGCACTTGGGTGATTAACCCTTTGCCACTACTATTCATTTATCGTTACCCGGTTGGCACCTGTGAACCAAATCACGGCGGTGAGTAGCATTACCCACGTCACACCACCACAAACCGTTTATTGGATGGGCCACATTCATCTATCATCTGAGGAAAGGACAAGAAACACAGAGAAAGATAAAGTACATCCATGCCAAGCCGGGATTCAAAACCAGGTCTTCTCCATCAGTCAGGTACGCTAACTACTAGACAGGGTAGGCGGCAAATCAATAATAAATGACATGACAATAATTATTCAGTAAAATTATTTACTTTGAAAATATTTTATGCATTTGGTGATTGTTAGATGATTGGCAGTTAATAAGAAATAAATTCTAAATTAAATTTTTAAATAACAGTTTGTTAAGTTAAAATGTTCGGGTTTTTTTTATGACCACTTCTAGAAAAATTACTAAAAAAATAGTACTAAAAATCTTTTCAAATAAAAGAGTTTGAACTGGAAATAAATTATTTTTAATGTATGTAGGTAGTCTCCAATTTTTCAATAATATATTTTCAGTATTTTAAATTCTGTAAATCTTTTCGGAATAGCTTTCAGTTTATCGAATTATTTTATATTTATAAAATACAACTAGGTTAAAAGTGCCTGATAACATTTAAGAAAAGTGAATGCTTGCATTTTTATTACTATTGTAGTAAAATATTTGTTTCATAATACTCATAGCTTAATTCAATATATTTAGCAAAGTATTTATTTAACATTTAATAATTTTTGATAACATTTCTATGGAGCTTTCTTGATTTAAACAAAAATTTTACTCTTTGAAAACTGAAGCATGATGAAAGAATTCAAATAGTTTAAATATTTTAATCTAAATGGACAAAGTGAAAGTAAGGAAACATTGATCCGAAAACCCATAAAATGTTTTCAAATACAATATCTGCTTCATGTGTGAGCAACTTATTACAGACATACAGCACT
>JAPDSC010147987.1:0-11418 GCA_026290005.1 Latrodectus geometricus
TTAGTATATATTTATAATATAAATTTAGCAAAAAACAATATGCTAAAAATTTCCATCATCATCCAAAGTTAGATCATTAGCTTAGTACTAAATAGAAATAAAAGAGGAAAATAACAGAAACACGTGTTACAAACCTTTCTTCCAATCATTTTCAATTTTTTAGCAATAGAAACTCTAATAAAACAAAATTATAAACGAAATCATACGTTTATTGCAACTACAACAAACAGCGGAATGAGACAACTTTAAGCTCGTTTCACTGATAATGACACTTGTTTATTTTTGACAGCTATGTTTCTTTTTATGCAATGGACATTAAAAAGGTATCCAAACACGATCAACTTAAAGTGAACTTGTTCTTTTATATAATTTTTGGGCATTTTAGGTTATGATGGAAATTTCCACCCTTATGCGAAGTAGGGTTAAAAATGGTCACGCTTAAAATGCTACCTTGAGGGATACCCTCAGCTTGCGTAAAAGTATTGGAAAGTGTAGTGCCTATATATACTCTGAAAAAACGGAGGGTTAAAGAATTCTGCATGAATATAGGAAGATTACCCATAAAGCCAAGATGGAACATAGTAAGGAGAATGGCATAATGTCACGTATGATCATACGCTTTCTCAATATCAAAGAAGATGGCAGCAAGACAATTCCTCCTTACAAAAGCATTTCGAATGTGGGATTCCAGATCTATTATATTCTCAATAGTGGATCGACCTTTTCGAAAACTATTTTGATGAAGAGGGATGCAATTATTTTTCGCTAAGACGTAGGTGAGTCTAGCATTAACCATACACTTGAAAGTTATGCATAGGCAACTCGAAAGAACTATTAGACAATAACTCATAGGGTCAGAGGAATCTTTGCCCGGCTTCAATATAGGAATCACTATTGCTTCTCTCCAAGCTGTGGGATAAGCATGTTCCGTCCAGATCCTATTAAACAATAAAAGTTTGTTCTATAATGAACCTGGATATAAATGACGGAGTATTTGATAAGAGATTCCCTCAGGTCCAGGACTGGTGTCATTTGCCTGACGGCTTTATATTGATAAGGCGGCTTTCAATTCTGACAATCCAAAAGCACAATTGTATGGTAGATAACTTCAATCAGAAAACCATAGAGGAGTCTGCTCAGCTATTCTTACAGACCTTTGAAAAGTAGGACTATATGAATCAGAGCTGGACACACTAGCAAAGGTTTCTCTGATGACATTGGCAATATGCATCCGTTGAGGAATGAACAATAGCTCCAGTTTTTAAAACAGGAATGGAATAATCCTGATAAATACCATTGGCAGCTTTCACTTTCTTCCACAATTATTTGCTGGATGTCAATGAGGTAATTGAAGACATAATGAATCCAAGATTCTTTTTTGACTTTGGCATCTTACACTATGAGTTTGAGCTTTGTCTTTTTTAAAAGCAATAATGTTCTCAATAGTTGGGAATCTTCAGAAAATATTCCATTGCTTCCTTTGTTCTTATAAGATAGTCGGCACTCTTCATTCCACCATGGTTTCATAAACTTACATGGAATAGAAGAACTTTTCGGAATTTCTATTCCAAAAAGTTCTTGAATTATTGTGTCAGTGACATATTTAACGGCATCATCAATTGCATTACTCTTAACTTGTGTTTCCATAATCATAGCCAATTGTGTGAAAAGAACTTAATTGGCTTCACTGTACACATAATTAGGTGGCCTATGGGACACATTATTACCTACAATCTGGGTCACGATAAGATGGAAACGATCACTGTTTAAAAGATCATTTCCTACGGCAAAATTCAGCAATGACAGAAGTTGCAGAGAATAAATAGAAGAGAGTGAAATCTCCATGTAGGTTCATGGAAATAAGTCTCCTCATCGGTATTTAGCAGATAGAGTTGTTAGAAATTAACTGTTCTATCTGACGACCGCGAGAATTCGTATCATCACTACCCCAATAAGGACTATCTGTTAAAATCACTGAGCAATAAAAATGGAACTGGGAGTTGATCAACTAAGTCATTTAGTTCCTCAGCTTGAATGATGTCATTTGGGGTAAATAAAGGCTACAGACTGTGATTAGATATGTAGTATAAATTTTGATAGCCACAGGCAGCACATCAGCAGTGAATATACAAACTCAATCACTTGCAGTGGCATTACCATCATAATCATATCTATAGAATTGAAATCCACATAGTTTAGAGCTAATAGTGAGCTTCAGGAATGCTTTCCTGGAGAGCCACACATGCAGGATTGTAGTAGAAGATGAGGAATTTGATATCAACTTGAAACCGGAAACTACGACAATTCTATGAAACAAAGAAAGTCATTAATGGAATCTAACAAATCCTTATCAATGTTACTCAAAGTCACCTCAGATGAATATTCAAAATTGAGCTTATCATCTGAGGGATGCAATTTAACAGCATTTGCATCCAAAGCAAGAAGGGCTTTCTTTGAAGTTAAGGAAGACATACGATGGTCTTTCTTGGAAAGTTTAAATTTTCAACCTTTCAAGGCTTTTGATTTGGCAGACATTTTGGTATAACCGGGTTCAGACCCTTAACCTGTAGGTGCAAACAAACTGAAGAGCATGAACCTTTTTTTTTTTTTTTGTTTGAGTGCTACATGACCTAGTGATTTTTTTAAACTGCAGCTGCATAGCTAACATTAGCTACTGGAGACCGTGAAGTTACTAAGCATTGAGCTTCTGGATATGATATCTTGTTTTTAATTTTAAGCATGGTAATTTCTTTTTCCAGTTGCCAAACTGGACAAGTTTGAGAGTAAGAAGAGTGATCACCTTTGCAATTGACACACACTTCTTTGGCATCACAGGTAAGACTATCATGGTCAATGTTAGAACAACACATGCAAGTGAGTTTACCTCTGCAAGCTATTTTAGAATGCTTAAAACATTGACACTGGAAACATCTTAGAGGATTTAGGATAAAAGGCTGAACAGAACACCTGATATAAGCAACTTTATGTTGTGGCAAGTTTGGTGTCGTGTAAGTCAAAATGAGATGCATTGTGTTCAGGACAATGCTATCTCTCATGATTGTAATTCATTTGACAACACAGATGTCTTGCCTTTTCAGATTTTCCAATAATTCATCTGTTGGTAAAGGAAACAAATCCTCTGCAGATATTACAACTTGTGGGAAATTTAAATTTATGTGAGATTCGACGATACCAGCTATGTCAGTTATTGTCTTTATGCTTTGTATCAGGATAGACTGCTTTTCGGATGCAGTTTCTATCAATAGAACACCAGATCTAAGCTTTTTAACCGATTTTACTTCCCCAACATTCAATGTAATACCCTTTTCAATGAGAAAAGGGGAAACAGACTCAAAAGATTCTCCAATTTTTTTGACAATAAAAAATTTTGCCTTACATTTAATCATTTGTTGATTCTTTAAGATTGAGGAAAAAGTTTTTTTTATCCATAGAGGATAAAACAAAATTAGGAGATCAGAGAGCATCACCCACCACAGAGTCCTACAAGGGGGTGCAAATCAACTGCACCAGTGCTAGCCAGAACTATACGCTCACAGTACATAGCTGACATGATCTCCACTAATAACAAGTCACCCAGTAGATGTTCCGATTACTTGATCCATAAAGCATATTGATGCTCTGCGGACAGCACACCTCCCATTTACCTGAAGCAGAGGCTAAAGTTATGTGTTGGTCTCTGGGGGCTTAATTACCAGGACCTTCCTTTCCAAGGACATGAGTCTCCCTGAATGGCAAACACTCGGGTGATTTAGTTCCCAAGAGAAACTAATAGCAACAGAGTAGCGACAGATATTCAAGGGGATCCTTCAACCTCATCAGAGGCAACCATAATAAGGGAGAAAAGGAAGAAACACATTATTTGTTTTAAACTAACGCAAATTTAACACCATTATTAAGAGACAAATGTTTATGTGAAATGTGCATGTCCAGTAAAAAGATGAATTGATTTTAAATCAGCACTTTACAATAGTAAAACAGATAATGGGGTGACACTTGAAAAGAATTTATGTGTTCATGACCAGCATGTTCCATAACTCCTACTAGAGAATCTTTTTTATACCCCTTGCCACATGAAATGATAGAAGACTGAGGTGAAGTTGATACAGCAAGTCTTTTCATAACTTTTTTTTTTGGTACTCATGTAATATAAAGACTACCTATATATGTCGTCATATTTTTGTTGGTTGCCAATTTTGACAACTACTTACAAAACCTAGGCACTAACATAGGTTATAGAGGGAGCTAAAATAAAGAGTATTATGTAAATATTTAAATCGTGCAAATCCTGTTAATGAGATCTTTTATATAGTAATATGTACCCCTTTTTTTTATTAAAAATAGATTATTCTAAAGCAACTTAATTATTCATGGTAACCTATAAAACAGATTAAGTACTTAAAAACTTCAATGTCTATATCAAATGAGAACACAACATCTATTATAGAAAGCTGCAAAAGAAACATTTGCAAGAGGCTTTGAAGTCATAATTATTTTAATATACTAATGACAATTGTTTTTATTATACAGTTAAATTGCGCTTTAGGTCCCCTACTTCGAAAACTCGCGAATTTGAAGTGCTTTCTCGCGCATGCTCATTACTCTTTTGTTTTAGTCTTTTCATTTGTCACTAATTAAGTTTCATTTTGAAATAACGAGAGAATTTTCGCCATAGCACCCGCAATTTTGAAAACGCACCAAGTACGGAACCTAAAGCGCAATTTCACCTTATTATTCATAAATATCAGTTAAATACTTATAGCATACTTCCAACTTCATATTCTTTAATAATCCCATTTAAAACAATTCATTACAAATATCAACAAAGTTTTTGACCAAGTAAAGTTTTACCAAAGGAAATGTTATACAAATTTGGATTGGTTATTAACTAATTTGGTTTTGTTTCTACATGATCTTTTTTCTACTATACAGGCTAATTCAAAAAAAAAAATTTTTTTTTAACACCTTGCCTGCCGTGGGCGTATATATACGCCGCACTAAGCCAATGCGTTAACTGCCCCAGGCGTATATATACGGCTTTCGGAAATATGCTTCTCGGCTATCAGTAAAGCTTGACCCATGGCTTTGGAATGCAATAGAATGTCCTTGACATTGTTTAAAATATCTGTTGTGATGATGTTACATCTATTTTAAGCCTGACTCTTCTTTTCCACCACAGTACACCACATACCTGCGATCGACTGTGTGAAAACCAGTGGCACTGGGAAGCGAATCTCATAAGTTTTCCTTGGCAGGTAAGGGATTAATGGATAATATCAGAAAACTACTTATGATGAAAATCATTCACAAACCTATGCATAAGGAGCAATATACGAATCATTCAACAGTTTTTAGAAGGACTTAAATCATTTAACAAGAAAATGATTTATACATAATCATTATATAAAGTTATTCAGCTGGACTGTGTTGATAGTTATTCATGGTCACATTTAACACAAAGACGGTCGAGATTAAATAATTCGAATAAATTTTTGATTTTGAAATGTTTGCCACATGGCATATCAATTCACGTAGTTAATGCATAGGTCTGAAGTTCTATCCTACGATTGAGCAAAGCCAACAAAACTACTTTGATATACCCCCCAAAATCGGAAATTTGGAGACTTTTTTCTGATAAAGCAAAATACCTGTTTTTGGCGCCTTTCCTGTCTTGCCAAGATGGATACTTGCTAAATACAAATTAAAGCATAAAAAACTTTAAAAAAAAAAAAAAACTCAAACAAATGGTACAAAATACAAGAAAATACTAAATTTGGCAACAGCAAAATCCTAAATTAGCAACACCAAAATATCTTTATCGTTTTGGTTTATTTTTCTAAACATGATCTTATCCATATTTTTATATGAAATAGTGTAATAAATTTTAAGATCAAAATCTTACAAAAATAATTCTAACAAACTTCAAAACTTCTCTGTTCTGAAATTTAATAACCATATCATACTGCTTCTTCTAATTATAATTGTTTTTTTACAACATATAGGTAATAAACTTTTCGTGCAAATGCATTTCTGATTATAAAAAATTTTGGCTCAGATTCACTGTACGGTCGCTCTTGACGCGACTTTTCGAAGTTGGCGATTAATTGCCAAATATGGTAACCCTACCAATTCTGACCAATCTCAGATAAGGATTTCCAAACAATGAAAAATAGGAGATTCTGACAACCTTAATTGAACAATGTAAGTGCCATTTTTAATTCTTTGTTCACCACGTTGGTTGTGCGTTGTGGCGGCAATATTTTTTTCTTTTGCTCCCTCGTTCGCTTTGTGATATTTTTGTGATGGCTTCTGGATGGGGAATGTCTGAGGTAAGTGCAAGAATGTTTGGAATGGATGATGTTATGTGAATTTAAGGTATTTGTATGGTTTGGATGAAAGGAAAGAGACATTTGATTTTTGTATGAAAGCTGGATTGATTGCAAGTAAATATGAATGTTGTAAATGTGGTAAAGATATGAAACTGGTTAAAAGGAATGATATAACTGATGGTCATGAACATGAATGGAGGTGTGCATCTAGGGTGAAAGGAGAAGTGCATGATGTTAAAAGGAGGGTGAGAAAGGGTTCTTTTTTTGAACTGAGTAGAATGACGATGAATGAAATTTTAGTGCAAGTTTATATGTGGGTGAGTGAAAGTAAGACTGAGTTTAATATGAAAGAGAGTAAATGTTCTTCGAAGACTGTGTGTGATTTTCGTTCTTTTTGTCCAGAGGTTTGTGTGGAAGAGATGATTGAAAGCAGCGTGAAACTGGGTGGAAGCGGTGTGATTGTTGAGATAGATGAGAGTAAATTTGGTAAGCGAAAGTTTAATAGAGGTAAACGTGTGGAAGGTAAATGGGTGTTTGGTGGAATTGAACGTGAGACTGGTAAATGTTTTATGAAAGTTGTGAATGATAGGACGTCTAAAAGTTTGTTGAATGTAATAAATGAGTTCATTCTTCCGGGTACAACAATAATTTCAGACTGCTGGAAGTGCTACGATTGTCTTTCTCATGAAGGCTTCGTACATCTGAAAGTAAATCATAGTCTGAATTTCAAGGACCCGGATACAGGTGCCCACACAAATACCATCGAGGGAACGTGGGTGGCAGTTAAACGAGCAATGGCGTCGTCGAAAGCCGAAAATGGCCTTGATTACTATTTAGCTGAGTATCTGTGGCGGGAAAAAAAAAAAAAAAAACAGAAATATGTGTAACAAATTTTTGGCATTCATCGACACCATTCTCAAAGTATATCCTCCAAAAACAAATGACTAACATTAAGCAATTGGTGGAAGAAGAGAGGTTTATTATTAATATTTTTTTATGGTGTTTATTGTTCGTTACTTATGGTAATCTAATAAAATTAAATTAATTTTAGTAATTTAGTCGTCATTTTTTTAACATGCAATATTCTGTTTATTTTAAAACCTCGCTTATAAATATTGGCGAGGTTGGCGACATTTTTGGCGATTTTTTTTAAAATGTCGCCAAGAGCGACCGTACAGTAAATTTTTACCAAAATTTTGAACTTAAAAGTTACTAATGTATACGAAATTTATTTTTTCAAAATTCATTCATACTAAGTAGATAAATTTTTTTATGGAGAATTTTTAACAATGTTTGACTCTTAAAAAGGAAAATCCTGAAAGACGTAAGAATACGAATGATTGTTTATTAAAATATATTTTACTAACAAGTGAGAATTGTTATTGACTAAGTTCCACAAAAAATAATTTAAAAAATAGACAAATTAAATGTTCTCAAATGACACCTAATTTGTTAAATAAGTAGTAACTTGAAATTTTTAATAGAGCACACTAATACATGAACAATAAGTTGTAATTTTATTTACAAATGATTTCAAAACCAATTTTATTATAACATTCACATAGGCAGAAAAAAATGATATTAAGACATCTTTTAGAACATCTAATATTCCTGACATTCTAAACTATAGATTAAACATAAAAATTATATAGCCTTCATTAACATTTTTGAGGTAATTATTCTACATTATCATAAAATATTTCATACAAAACGGTTCACAATACCTTTTATTAAAACTTGAAACTTAACTTCTGTGCCCGGGTGACGAGGGGGAACACGTTTTTCGCTTTCCAACACTTTATCTGCTCTTTCAATAACATTATAATTTTTAATAGCAGTTTTTAATTTGGCAATGCCGAAGTTCCACAATCTTAACATATTCAACAGAGAAGACTTCAAATACTCATAAATACCCCTCACGTAACACAACACGTTCTACTCCACGACTAATGTTTGTATACACTTGATACGAATGAAATTGAATTGCACAATGAAGAAACAGCACGATGCAGCCAAACAAAATGATAGAAAAGCGCCCTCTATAATCTACTTTTTAAATATATTAAATGATATTTTTTTGAATTTACATAAACAATATAATAAATATAGCTTTAAAAATATAGCAGTAATTAAAACTTTCTTTTTGTCGTTGAAAATTTCAGTAAAGGCTCTTCTATTTAACATAAAATTCAAGAGCATACGTATTTTCTATTTGTTAGCCACAAATGCGTTAAGAAATTATTTTACAAAACTGGCAATACCTTAATTTTTTTATGTAAACAAAAAATTCATAACTATTAATTTTAAATATATTTAAATATTAATTGGCAAATTAATTATTCCTAAGGTATATTTTTCACATTAAATTATCTCCTAAACCAAAGAAAATATATTAAAGCATAAATAAAGGGATAATTATTGCTTATGATTATATTTTAAATTTGCTTATGTATGTGATTTTTTTTTATTAAATTTGCAATCAAAAACTTAATTTAACGAACTTTGATTATCCTATAAAAATTAACTAATGGATACTTTAATTTTTTAGTGATGGAATTTTATAAGTTTCTTCTGCTATCTTTCACTAACCATTATAAATCGAGTTCTGTTACTATAATTATTAAACTACTGAATTAAACGTATTTATTCAAACATAAGCTCATGTGTAGGATAACTACAATAAATTATTCTTCATTACATACTATTTGTCCTAACATTTCACTATATAATAATAAATTATTTCATAATAATAACTAATAATTTCACTCTGTTAAAAGATATTAAATTAACATTCAGTGCTACTTTCTCTTACTACTTATTGCTCATAAAATTAAAATTAAATTCGTAAAACTACTTCAGTGCATCAATTTATATTTTTATATTCCATATTACCAAATTAACAATGCATTTTCAACAATTCAAATCCTTTAGGATATGTGGCTGGTAAAAACAAGTTGTTTTCTTCATTTAAGTTTCTTTCACTCTTTTAATAAAATATTTTCTCTATTTCCTGTAACTGTTTGAAGTAACAAGAAAATGAAGTTTTTAATAATTTATATAGTTCTTTTACTGTCACTTCTATAAAAAATTATTAAATGCTATTTATGTTTTGTTTGTTAGAAGAATATTTCACTTTTTATTTCAGGTGTATACATGCATTTAATAACTGAATTGTATGCTTGGGGATAGTATAAGAATCGACCCCATTTTTGTATTAGCCATACTATATTTCCTTTTCTTAAAATTATTCTTAAATCTATTATATTATTTTTAATGCAATTGTTATTTATTGTTGTATTACAGCTTTCATCAGTTTTTATATCTGCTATCTTTGCACAATATTAATTACATTTAATAAAATTAAAATTATTTATGATAATAATAAGTAAATAACATCAATATAAATATATAGTAGTTAATGAAATATGGAATAAATTTATTTACAAATGATAAACATTGCAAATAAAAAGAAAATTACTACCTTATTTCTTTCAAAAATTTCAAATTTGAAAGACTGAAATAAAATTAAATATAAAATGAAAAGATTCAAAGAAAAATTAATTTATCATCAATATTTGTTAACCAAAAAGATGTTATGGAATACTTTCCCTATTCCCTGATTTTGCAAGACATGAAATTTTGGAGTTAAATTTAAACAATATTTTTCATTTTATATCATCAACAAATTTTACAATAAATTCTTGCCACCTAGGTTTGGTAATAATATGCACTTATTGATTAAAATACTTTTAAGGAAGATTAATTTACTCTGAAACAATTAATTTAATTTTTAGAATAAATATTATTCTTAATACCAACTTTCAAATAACATTTGTTCTAAAAAATTAATATAATTTTTTGAAAGAAAACATTTGTTTAGAATATTGGCTTGGTTGAAAACTATTTGAACTAGGGTAATCTTAATTTTAAATTATTGACTATATCCCTTGAATTTGTGATAGTTTAATATTTTTTAATCTAGTAGAGTGAATTTAAATTTTTTCTTTTTTTGATTTAGCCTTGAAAGAAAAAATGTATGCATTGATTAATGTATTTTATCTAGTCTATTTAAAGAATTTGAATGCATTATTTCTATTGTGCAAGTTACAAATATGCCAACTGTACTGAATTTTTCATATTTAATAGTTTGAAAATTTTGATATCTTTTGTGAAAAAACATTTAATGTGTAGGTGAAAAAAAAAATTTCTTACAAAATAAAAATTCTCATAGACTTTGATAGGAGTTTCAATAATATTATATTTGTTACTAAACTGATTATAAAGTAAAGATTTATCAGTTTTTGATCTAAAGACGTTTTTAAGGCATGCCAGAATTTTATTTGTTGAGTCGTATAACTACAATTTTTTATTTTCTTGTGCGACCATTAATTTTTTAAACATTCAGAGATTATGGAAATATATTTAAATTTGCCTATGTAAACCATTTCATAAAATATTCTACTGAGGGAAATTATTATTTGTTTGTGTCAATTGAAATATTTTTACTTATAATCTTAGGTATTATAAATTGAACATGAAAGTATTTTCAGTGTCATTTATACTCAAGGTTAAAGATTCTGTCCTGATGGACCTCTTATTGATTGGAGTTTAAGAAAGGTTCTGTATCTAGGGTTCACTAACTTTTACCTTATACACACTTTTTAAAAGAACGATTTCTTTTTTCATATACCTTTTCACTTTTTTGTCTATAATATACAGTATACAGCATTATTATAATACTAATAAATGCTCATTAAACTTAAAATTAATTTTGCTATTAATATGAACAAAGAATTAAAAGTAGTGGTCCATTAGGTTTTTTAAATATTCTTAAATTTTCCATCAATTTATAATCTTCCCTATGAATCTTTTTTTAAATAATTTTTAATCATTTCACGTGAACTCCGCATGTGAAATTCCTAGTTTTTATTATTTCAAGCTTTAATGATAAATTTATTAAAGTTTTAAGTGTTTAATATGCAATCTAAATAGCATCTGATGCATAAAAATCAGTAAATTGAATTTGTATTTTTATACTCTACTTTACTGTAGTTCAGCATCTGAATGTGTA
>JAPDSC010147991.1:0-23358 GCA_026290005.1 Latrodectus geometricus
TTTGGCTTTGTAAGTATATAGCGAGTCTGGAATATACATGCAATAATACGCTTCACATTATTCTTGCTTGTTAATATATTCCTCAACCACACGAATAATTTCGAACCAGTTACTAAGCGTTTATT
This sequence comes from Latrodectus geometricus, assembly GCA_026290005.1. Taxonomy (NCBI): domain Eukaryota; kingdom Metazoa; phylum Arthropoda; class Arachnida; order Araneae; family Theridiidae; genus Latrodectus; species Latrodectus geometricus. The sequence goes on from JAPDSC010147991.1 coordinate 126, forward strand.
ATGCAAGAGATATTTGAAGAATAAGTTGCTTAGGACAGCTGAAACTTTTATGCTTCAAGGATGATCCATAAAATACGGAGTACGAGGTAGCGTATTATTCTACTGAAATTTAATGTTTCACCAAGCTCAAGTAAATCGTAAAAGCACAGACTTTAACACAGTGGATATTTAGCAGAATGTGCTCCTTGCAAGTTATAATGTTTCATGAGTAAAACTTTGCCTTTGAAAGCTCAAACCTACGATATCTTAAACAATTCACACAATGATACTTTTTGAAGATTCTGAATTTCGGGAAATGTAACACATCTTCCTCGTTTAAGAACTTTCATCGGTTGTTGACGATTTATTTCTTTCACTCCTTTTCTTGTTACAACCATCTGTGAGATTTTATGTTTAATCGAATTTTCGATATTCATGGTAAAAAATTTAGATTTCATGATTCATATTCAGTTTCTATTGAATGGAATGTGTAACAGGTGCAGTACAGAGAGAAAGCGAGGTTTTTAATCAAAAATTCTATCGTAAAACATTTTAATCACTAAATATTCACTCATTTATCCATTATAAATATTTTTCCATTATATTTATATATTAAATAAAAATTAAATTTTAATATTTTACATTATATTTCTATCATAGATATATAATTATGATTACTACATTCAGTTTAAAAAATTTAAAAGAATTTATTTGACAAGTTAATATTTTAGATTATTAAAATTTAATTTTATTTCAATAAGTTTTAAATTCACCAAACAGCCTGGGTAAGATTCTCAATAAAAACAGTACAAAAATTCAATTTATTATCAGTATTAACACAGATATATTTTTATGAGATGATGCTGATATAAATAAATACACACGCACGCACGCACACACACACATATAAGGACAACTAGAATTAACAAACTCTAGCATTAAAAGATGTACAACTATTTAATGAAAATCTAAGTAATTTTTAGATAAAAATTAAAACAAAACTAAATGAAAACAGCTCAATATATTCAATTGTTTTATGAAAACATTTAATGTTTATTTTTATGGTAGGCATGCATTGTAATGTAAAAACATTACAGAAATCGTACAGTGATTTCTAAGCAAAAACAGAATGTGATCAATATTTAATATTCTATATTAGTTTAAAAATCAAACTTGTAATATTTTGATTTCTAAACCAATATAAATTCCTTGAAAAGCAATTTATGTATAAACTGATCAAAATTCGTCTGATAATTTTGGCATCTAGAATTCCTAAATTTTCAAATTTCAGCTTTGAATTAAAAAATATATAATTAAATATTACTTATAAATGACTTACGTAAATTTCTATTAAAATCATTCAGCAAACATCGTAACCAAAACAAAACTAAAATTTTGATAAATTTTATATGTATTGTAATTTTAGAAGTACATCATTTAAAGAACAAAAATAATTTTCCCGAGATTCAGCTCCATTAAAAGGAATGTTTTTGTAACATTTCAAAATAAATTTAATTAATCCCATTGCAAAATAAATTGGTAAATTTTGTTTCTGTCGTAATAACTTTGTTATTGATAAATTAAAATTGTACAAAGTAAATGAAAGTAATTGTTAGTTTTTGTAAGAAAACATATTGCTCTCATTAATTTTAAAACCTTTTTTCTTTCATACATAACAAATGCTTAGTTAACTTTATCTCTTCTTTAAATTTTTTTAAAAATAAATATTAAAGCATTATAAATTTTTTATCTAATGCTCTGATAAAATCACTTTTTTTAAGTAAAGGAAATATAAATATATGGTTTATGATTTGATCTTCAAAAGAAGATGAATTGCTCACAATATAAAGTTTGAAATTAAGTCTCGGAAAAAAGTAGGGATTATAGAAATATCTACTTTATTTAAAAAAGTTAGTAATTTATCATTTTTATTTCTAAAATGTTAGTATACTATCTTATAAAGTGTGACGCTCCTTTTAACTTAAAATGTAATTATGAAGTTTGCATAAGAATAACAAATTATCTGAAGAAAAATATATTGAAAATGCGTAAAGTAAAGGGATTTTCTTGGCTTCAAGAATTTGTTACTTAATCTTTAAGGTACACAATTATTTGAAATTCAGAACAGGCTTTTTTGAAGCATATTTAAATCTTGAGCATGTAAAGTAGTAGACTTCATGCAAAAATTTGTTCATTTCATATTATATATAGTAGTATACTTACACATGGTAATAGCTATTAACAATTAGGACTATTTCGTATGAAAATAACATGTGAAATCTTGAACAAAGAAAGGCATATCTTTCTAATTTATACAAATCTCTAAAAACAAACTGAACATAAACTTGCCATAATTTAAAAAGGTAATAGCAAGAAAAATGTCTGTTTCGCTGCTCATATATATTTTTTAATAAAATTTAATACTTTATATATTTTATAGAATTTCAAGTAATATTTTCTATAAAAAATCTACTTATTAAAATGTAATTCATTTTTGATTTGTAATTATGAAATTCAAATTTTGTACATGCTACCTCAATTTCAGATTAAAAAGTCATCGGAATTTTAAAATATTGCTTTAAAATTTCATATTTTTTCTAAAGTATTTTTTAAAAAATTTAAGAATCAGTTTGAACTTCAAGAAATACATACTTTCTAATTTTGAAATATAAAATTTTTATAATTTACTTAAAATAATCATAAAATCTAAAAAACTGAATTCAATAAATATGACCCAAAATTAAAACATCGTTAATTTAAAAAGAAAGATTTTAATTTCTGTTTTTATCATATTGCCTCATGTTTTAAAAAATAAAAAAATAGATAAAATATATATTCCAAAAAAATGAATTGGAAATTACAATAGATTTCAAATTATATCATAATTAGTTTCCTTTAAATAGAAATTTATTTCGATAAACCTAAATAAATATTTTTATTGTATATTCTTAATAAGATTCATTAAATATTCATAGAAGCCCTAAATTCTTGAAAGTACAAATAATAATAAAACGTTTTTAGATATACAGATTCTAACCACTCTGTAGGATCTTTTTACATAATCAGTGTTTAAATATATGATTAGAGAAATGTACATGAAAATGTGATTTTAAGCAGAATGTTTAAAATATTCAAATGACTATACATTATGCGAGTCATTATCTTGCAATATTTTTCTTTATACTACCTAAAAGTACTCTAAAGTTTTAAGTGAACGCATTATTATTTACATAAAAGTAACGTGAAAAGAGCTTCCGGAACTTTATATTAATGTTAAGGCACGTATGCGAAATGGAAATGTCAAACATAGTAGAGAGAATGTGGGAAAAAGTTTCCATGGTTTCTTTATTCTTAAGCAATAAATATAAAGCAGAAGTTTGTAACAGCTAATTAAACAAAAAAGGAAATCAAGAGGAAGAAAAAAACTGCTCTTCTTTGATTTTCCCTGCAGCTGTTTTAGAAATAAAATATTCAAGGAGACAAACTTATCGCACGCGTTCTACATTCTATGAACAATTAACTATAGCATTGTTATGAATAATTATAAATATATTTTTTCAATATTTAAATTTCGCAATATATTTAAGGTTTATGAAAATATAATTGTTGATATGTTTGATAGTACATTAAAAAAAAGAATTACTTTTCAAAATATGTTAAAAATTTACGAGTTAACTTATATTCAAATTCGTCTTTATAATCAAAATATAAAATATTTAGTTAAGTAAAATTCCATCTTGTAATTAATAAAATTATGATATTAACTTCTTAATCATGGCATTTTTTTTATTCAAAATCTCATTATGTATAATTTAAGCTCTTTGATATTACCTTTGCAAGTATTTATCTGTAGTTCAAATAACTTATTGAAAATTAATATGGTGAAAATCTGGATGAAATAAGACAATATTCCGTATTTGACAACCAAACATTATTAAAGACAATAAATTAATCAAAGTGTGAAATTACATTGTTTTTTATGCATTTGTATAAAAATGCACATTTGTAATTGTCGACAGTTCAGTTTAAATTCAAAGAAAATAAGATGGACTTGCTGTTTTAGACAACAGCAGCAACATTTACTTCACAAATAACACAAAATAGAAAACAATCATTAACACAGGAATTTTACTGAAATATTGTGGGTGTCGTTGCGAGAGATATTTACCCACATCTTTCCTACTTCGTATACAAGTGCTCTCTGCCTTTTTACGATGGCGTTTTAAAGTTGAGCTCAGACGCAGTTGGCGCGCATGTGTCAACATCCCGCCCGGCTTTGTAATGTTCACATACAAGAACTTGACATAAATAAGAAATATATCTTGACATAAATTCAATATAACATACAAGAACTTGAATTGAACAATTTTAAAATTAAAGATATATATATGTATATAAATGAAATAATAATACAATAAAGGTGGAATGTGATTTGAAAATATATGTAAATAACACAGAACTTAATGCAAGTTTAGAATTTTATACATGTTCAATAAATTGAACAGCTATTTAAATTCACCCGTTTTAGTGCGAACTTTTACTACACGCACTCTTCTATCCTTTCCATGATATATCTCTGTTAATTCTGCCCAAAATCCAAATATTCAAAAGTAAGCAATTTTCCTTGATTAATACCATTTTTACTTATCATTAAATCATTTTTTGTAAACATCCATTTTGATCTAGCTTTTAAAGTGCTTAAATAATCAGCCTTCCATTTTTCCCAAATAAGTTGCACAACTTTTGTTGATTTTTGCCACCGACTAAAGTGACTCTCATTGTCAGTTTAACTTTGTCAGTATAACATTGTCAGTATAACTTTTAGAACATTTGCCCCACCTACTCATAAATCGTTTTAATGTGGCAATCATTCAGTCGGAAGACAAATCTGACAATTTTTCAAGATGTATGGCTTTTGTTGCAAAAGCAAACACAAACATAAATTTTGTTCAAGATACCTTTTCGTTGGTTTTTGTATTTAACTAAGAAAGGTCCACATAAATGAAGACCCGTAATAGTAAATGAGGTAGATACATTGATTCGCTCTTTGGGTAAATCACGCATAATTTGGGAGGAAAGAATAGGTTGGCATCTAAAACATATAACACACTGATGAACTTCTTGACGTGTAAGACTGCGGCCACCAATAAGCCAAAATTTCACTTGCACTGCATTTAGTAATCCTTGAGGTCCCACGTGAAATAATCTCCAATGTAAACTATTGAAATAAATTTTACTTAACCTTTTGTAAAATAGGAAGATGCTTCTGATCGTATGGTATAGAAGCATTTTCTAATCTACCACTCATTCACACTATGCCTTCATCATCTGCAAAGGGAACCAAATTAGAAATATTATTTATAAATCTATTTTTTTATTACCAAAGGCCTTTCAGCATGCTTAAGTAGAATGATTTTCGCATAATTTACTTCTTCAAGGGCTAAAGGGCCAATTTTCTTCACTTTGTTTCTACGGTTGAAAATAAATCTGAAAATATAAGACAAAATATGATTAATTTTAAAATAGTTGTTAAAAACTTCTAAGAGCTCATCAATCATAGTCCCTGAATTATCAGTCAATAAAGCAGTGTCAATAATGTCCTCAGACGGTTGAGCACTTTTTGCTTCTCTTAGTATTGTTTCCCTCTCACATTCTGCAAGGCAACTAATTTCAGAAACTAAGGACTGTGAAGTCTCTGGAAATTCTGAGTCCATCAAATATTCAGGGCCAGTCCTCCATCTGGAACTATCAACCAGATAGTCAGCAGTCATCCCACGAAAGAGAAGATCAGCAGAATTATCCTTACCTGCACAATGATGCCAGGAATCCTTATCCTTACCTTCCAAAGTGGTTATTTCATTGACTCAATTTGAAACGAACTGTTTCCATCGGGATGTTTTACCCTTGATCCAGGAAAGAGTTATTTTAGAATCAGTCCAGTGATACTCATCAGTAGATCTTTTAAGATTTATTATCGTTTTCACTTTCGACGTTAAACCAGCAGCAAGTAAAGCTATAAACAACTCTAATCGTGGTAAAGTTATACTCCTCAAAGATGTCACACCACTTTTCAAATTTAAAAGTTTTACTGATGTTTCATCCTTTGCTTTAACTTTCAAATAAACGACTGCTTCATATGCTTGCTTACTGGCGTCACAAAAACTATGTAATTCTACGGTATCTTCTTTGGAAACAGAATCAAGAGTAATTCTGGGTATTCTGAGATTTTCTAGAAGGGGTAGTTTTTGACTCCCTTTTTCCATTTCTTTTCAATATTTTAAGACAAGGGATCATACCCGAGAATTGTTTCCTTCCATAATTCTTGTATAAGGCATTTCATTCTTATGGTGAAACTGGAAATCAATCCAAGGGGATCAAAAATCTTTCCTACAGCCTGAAATATGAAGCGTTTTGTATTTTTGTTCAAAGAGACGAATTCCAGGAGACTTTTAGCATCTATAGTTAAGCGATCTCCACGAGTGTTCCAAGAAGTCGCAAAACTTTTGTCTGATTAGATCTTAAACTGACACTTGTATCTTCAGGATAAGTATCTAATTTATCTTTTACCCACTGTTCCATCAATTCGGCATCATTACTGATCCGTTTACTGAGAACCATTCCAGCAGCTTCCATAACTTTATTTGCACTTCGCGATATTTCAAGTGATTCTTCAAAATTATTGCCACCAGATATGAGATCGTCTACATAGAAGTTTTTATCCAATAGTTGAACGATACCAGAATAATTATCTTTATATTTTTCTATATGATGTCTGATATTAGCAGCTAGGAGAAACGGGCTCGAACTTAATCCAAAATTGACTCGATTGAAGCGACATACTATCATATTGGGATTTTTCAAAATATCCGGTCTATCATTGCTCCACAGAAATCGTACAACATCTTTGTGCGCATCATCGAAGCCAATTTGGAGGAAAGATTGTTTCACATCCGAGCAAAAGGCTTTTTTATTAAGTCTAAATTCAAGGAGTAAATCCAAAAGATTTGGATTCAGATTGGGTCCTGGCCACAAACAGTCATTTAGAGACAGTTCATTGCTTCGATGACTTCCTGCATCGAATACAATTCTCAAGGAACTTGTCAAACTTCCTTTTTTCTGCACACCCATATGCGGTAAATAGTAAACGGGTCTGTCCACATCATTTTTGCTCACTTCAGGCTTAATATTTCTATTTTTGCCTCAACCAAATAATCACAAATAATTTCGCTATACCTTTGATATAATTCTGGTTCATGGCCGAATCTTTTCCATAAATTGTTAAAACGTTGTTTTGCTAAGGAATTATTATCGGCAAGTTCATGATACGATTTCCTAAAAGGAAGTTCTACATCATAGCGACGATTTTTAAATTGAATAATTTCATTAAAAATCTCCATAGCTTTATCTTTTTCATGTAAAAGTGGGTCATCTTTTATTTCAAGTCCCTCTAAATCAAAAAAAGTCTTAAATTCTCTTCAAGAGAATCTTCTTTGGATAAAAAACAATATGATTGTTGAAAAGTTTGCAATTCTTTTATCTTGTCACAAGCTATCCATCCTAATTCTGATTCTCTGAAGGACAGTTCTTCATTTATTTTGTAAATATTTTGTTTTAAAACCTTAAAAAATATGTCAGCACTAATTAAGGCATGAACATGATTTGCTTCATAAAATGATTTATCAGCTAAATTTAAAAATTGAGGAATTTTTATGTGTGAAACATCTAATGTAGTAGGAGGAGTAAGTCCAGTAATATTATCAACAATTAAAAATTCTATCGGTTCATAAGAACTGCTATCTTTATTCGAAATAAAAGTATTCAATTTCCAAGTAATATTATGTCGCGATCCGCTTAAACCGGAAGCTGGGGTTCTTATTTTTTTCTTTCTTTATTCCTAAGCAATCAGAAATGTCTTTTTTCAATACACATATATTCGACGCAGAATCCAAAATAGCTCTTATTTTCATTCTCTTAAAATCGGCACATTTTACGTACATTTCAGCTGTTGAAAGCGGAAAAATATTTCTTCTTTCTTCTGAAATACTCAAAACTGAAGCATTAGTAAGCCGAAGTCGTGTCACGTGACCATCTGATTTATTGCTCTCTGAAGGGTTGGGCAACGAATTCTTCAGTGTAGGCTTATCGACGCGTAATTTATTATATAATAGTTTAGAAAAGAGGTACACTTATATTCACAGGCACACTTATATTTCAAAAAGCATTGGTACTTAGTATGATTTTTCTTTAGGCAGATTTCGCAAAGCTTATGTTTATGAATTAATTTCATTCTTTCTTCTACGTAAATGTTTAAGAATAACGTACAACGGAAAATAGGATGCATATCTTCCTTACAAACAAAGCATATTTTGTTTTTATTTTCGTTTTCACTTATAAGAAAAAATTTAGATTAAAAGGGTTAAAATAATTTTTTTTCTATAAAATGTAGTAGTCACATTTCTGTTAACAGATAACAAAACAAATTCACGTTGCTCTAAGAATTTAACAAATTCTTCAAATTTATTAAATTTTAAGAGGAACGTCTTTAGAGAGAGAGAGAGAGAGAGAGAGAGAGAGATTTATGTGACAACTCAAAATTTTTCCTCGATTCTCTGTCTAATTTTTGAATTAGAATATTAATGAGAAGAACATTAGATAAATTATTTCTATCGTAGTATAAAACTTTTAATGCATGTAAATTTTTTCAACAAATTCAACCATGCTTCTAGTATCTTTACCGTTTTCGGTTTGAATTATTTCAAAATTTAAAATTGCTTGACTATGAATATCAATAATTAAACGCTGGTTATCATATCTAGTTACTAAAGAATCATACAAAGAATCAAAACTATCAAAGTTAGTAGCTAATTGCTTAGCATCATGTGTCAAACAAGATCTCAAATAATAAAATTTTTGGTATGCATTTAATTGATTGTTATTAGTAATTAAATCATCAAATAAAGTTTAGCGGTTCATAGCGGTTATCCACTGCAGTTCTTTTCCTGGGGCGGACACCACCAACCTTTCGAACAGCTGTACCTGTGATTCTGAAGGCTTTCTAAGTCCGCGAAATGACACTTTTTTATTCCGAACTTTTCAGCTACATTGGTCACACTACGCCCCTTCTCCAGTTTTCCAATCACTCTTCCACGTGGGAAGTCGTCCAGGTGATTTCTTCTAGCCATATTTCACGGAGACACTCACTTGCAATTGAAACGAAAGTCTTTAATTGCCCCTCCGTCCTTCCTTTTATTGTAGGCTTGAACTGTGCACGCCGAGTGCACGCATTTTGCATACGCTCACGTCACCTCTGACGTTTTTCAATTGATATTTGTATATGCATGACCTTTCTAATGAATTACGTGTTCATTGCAAAAATCACAAGAATTCCTTTTATGCAATTTCATGGCTTTCTGCTTAAAGTTTACATTGTTGCTTAAGTTTTGCACACCAGTGTAATTTATGATACATAAATACAGAATTGGTGATTCATTAAAAAATGTTGAATCAAAGAATGAAAATTGTGGAATATTGAAAATATGTTTTTAGAGAGGGATGACTGAATACATTAAATTAATAAAATTTCTTCCACTAAATGTTTCAAAGTATAATTTTAACTTCAGAAGACAATTTATGACAAAATTGTCATTTTGTAGACACAAACGATTATAATTATATGTTTTGTAAAATCAAATTTTTGACATTTTTACAAATTTAATATTCAAAATGAAAAATTCCCAAAAATTATTTTTCCTTTTATACTGCGACAGCGAAAACAATTGAATAATTAAATTAATATTCCAAAAAAAATCACTTAGATATATTTTTTATATATAACCAGCAGTATTTTTTATATTCTTACAGACATATAATGTCAAATATATAGGGATTAAAGCTAGGAAAATTAGAAATACCGATGTCAAAATTTAGAAATAAAAAAGAACATAAATATTAGCACAGATTCTACAAAATCGAGTGTTTCTACTATAAATTCGTTAATATCATAAATTAGTATTTAATGCTTCAGTTTAATTCTTGTGTGCAAACTGATTTAGAGAATAATATAAACTCAATCAATTAATTATTTTTACGTTTATTTCTAGCACATTTCATACACTTCATGCCAAAAAACTCCTCATTTTTGAAAAAAAAATCTTAAAAATGATCATTTTAACTTTTTATGTTAAAATTAATCCAAAAATTAATAAATTTTGGTTTTATGCACTCCTAAAAATTAACATTCATCTTAAATTTTTTACAGTAATTCCTCATAATTTAAAGTAAAAGTATTTTATTAATAATAAATTTCAATATCATGCTATTTAATACTTATTACTTGAAATTTAAAGACAAAGTAAATCCTTTTTAAATACTTTGTTCCAATTTAAATTTATGGTAAGCTAACTATTAACAAAAAATTGATTTCTCTTTTATTTATAATAATTTAAAAAATAATACTATCTTGACCCTTTCTATTTTAATTTTTATTTATAAATTTTTAAAAAATATTTATAAGATAATAACAAAGATTATTTCTATTAAGTCCAAATGTTTTTTAATTAAATGTTTCATGAACTGTTGCAGTTAAAAATAATCATTTTATTATTACATAAACTTCAGAAATGTTATTGAACTGTTGATATTTTAATTTAAGGAAATTTGTGTTTTAAATTTTCTAATTTTTCCAGAGAAAGACTTTTGTCTCCAAATTTAGATTAATTTGATTCCAATTTTCGATTAATTTGCTTTGAATTAAGATTTGGAGGTTTCTTAGCTTCATTTGTTTAGACGTATAAATTCGACAATTTTAACTTCATTTGAATAATGATAAAATATTACTTCAGTTAACTGTAAATTAAAGTTAGATTAATTGAAAGAAATCTATATAACACCAATAAAATTTATTAGACACCAAAGAATAATTCTTGTATCTAAAAAATCACATAAATTGAAAATTTTTCATTAGCTTTAAGGAATTTCATGAATATGTACATATTTAATAAAATATCTGTTAGATTTTGATACTGCCAATATATTTATAAGCAAATGCTGCTTTCATTATAGTAGTCTCTGAAATATGCAGAAATTTGGCTGATAAAGCGAGTTTATGTTCTGTTTAATATTTATAAACACATTCAGAAAAACTTGATATCTCCATGAATTTTTGTTGTTACAAAACAATTGAATAACTCATTCTATTTCATTACCCCATGAACTCTGTGTTTCCTAATAAGCAATATGAAATCATCCATAGAACAATATGAGAATTCAATAATAAAACCTCAAATCTTGAAACTGATTATCTCGGAAGATTTTCATTTAAATTCACGGAATGGAGTGGAGACAGCGAAGCAATTTTAAAATTTTAATTGAAGGCATTAATAGAATTGCTCACTGAAGATAAATTAATGTGACTGTTTAAGAAGTTGCGACTGAAAGAACGGTCAATTAGATTGATTCAATGCTTATAAAAGATTAAAAGACTCGAAATAGTTAAATTAATCACTGAAAACTTTGTTTCTATAAATGGTGTAAGACAGCTGACCTATTCAGTTAATGATACTGTCTATTTTTATATATGGTCTGCTGGCTGAATTTTTTTCATTCTAAAGTTTTATTTCTAGAAGTTTTTTTTTCGGTAACGCGAATTACGTCTAAGCGGTTTTGTTTCAGCTTTGAAGAGTCTGGCGTTGGATTCAACATGGCGATGTTGGAATTTTGCTCTTGCAAGCTTTTTTTTTAAAGACTTATTTTGGTGATGTCTTCACCTCGGTAAATTCTTTTTCTTGTTTTTATTCCTTTTGTTTACAGAGATCTCTTATAGCGATTTTGTCCTAAAAAATGTTTCTAAAGTTAACTCTGAATATCTATGTAAGTGTATGTTCACAATAAAATTTCAAAATTGTATCCTATAGAATGTTTTTGCACGAAACTATACATAGAAAATGATGGTTCCTCCACAAGTGTGGCGAATAAATATTACTTTTTTCTTCACAAAATTTCACTGGGTACACCATTGTACTGTCACGACTTCCCTTTTGTTCTAAAAAACATTTTTTACTCTTTCCTTACAAATTAAAAATGTTGCTTGTTAATTAGTCGAATATTTTGAGTTAAACCATTTTGAAAGTTTATTCTTGATTTCGTTCTTATTTTATATTTGTTTTTATAAAAATGATATACATCAACAATAGTGAGAGCTAAGCCTTGCGCCATTTTTATTTTAGGAAAAATAGAATTATATTCCACCACGTAACAGATGCACGATGGTATGATATACAAAATAATATTCTAAAGTAAAAAAAGAATTTCAATGAAATATTTTGCCCTCAAGTTAGAGTAAAAGTTATTAAAAATCACAGCATTAAGATTTTTTTGTGAACTAATTGATAAATAAATATCCATTAAATCAATTCTTGAAGACAATTTAAATTCTATAACTGAAAAGATAGACATACATAAAATAACCAGCAATATATACAATGTTACTAAAAATCTAAATGCATATAAAAAAAACATTATTTATATATATTGGATATCTGTATTAGATATATATGAAGAAAAGTAAGGACTTTAAAAAAACATATCTACATTTAAATTTTTGAATTTTAAACACGAAATGTAGATTACAAAGGTGTATAAAAAGTTACATTAAATTCAAAGAAAAAAATGCATAAAAGCTCTTTGGATAACATTATTTTTTATAATAATTCTCCGAACTCTCTAACCTTTTGCTCTTTTATTACGTAAATGAAACTAAAAACGTTTATCATTGTAGTATTTAGCAATAGCTAACAAAAAACAAAATTACAAATAGGAATTATTGTCCATCTGTTTTACATTATAATAATTCATTTTTTAGACACTTATACACAAATGTTGTACCAAATTATTTAAGTTTCCTTAATACAAATCATGTAGTTGCGAATTAATCCAGGCTAAATCTGGTAAAGTTATCTCACCAGAATTTGAAGCAAACTTTGTTCTAGGTAAGATTATTCTGATTTCGAGGAAAAAAAATAGACAAAAATCTTATATATAAACTATGTACCGGATGATTCCTTTTATTATTGTTGATCATTATTATTGAGTTATAGCCACTATTCCTACAAAGTCTGAATATTTTTAGAGCAAGTACGTTTTGTAAGTCTGCATCCATGTATTTAAAAAATTAATAATGATAAGAATATTCATTCTTACACACAGTTTCTTCTTTCAATGCAAAAAACATGAAATCACAAACTATTAAATAAAATAATTGTATTTAATAGATAAAAGTGTGACCACAATGGATCCATATTCCAAACAATGGGGATGAAAGTAAATTGATGCATGTAAATTTTTATGATTGCATTTAACTTGATTAATAATTTAGATTTAAAATTAACTATCCTCTTAAGAGTAGAACTTTTTGTGAAACTATGTAAAATATAAAATTTAATATGTAAAGTTTATTTATTGACTTCAATTTAATTTTTCTCTTGGACATAAACTCTGACAAAAAATAACATTTTAAGTGTTCATACTTGTTATTTGGAAACAAATACCTTTAACAACGTAAAACATAACCCTTTTATAAATAATTATAACCATGTAACCCTATTTAAAACCTTTAAATGAACTCAAGTCTATACAAAACTTAGATATAATCAAATTATAATTCTTTGAATTTATTATGTACATAATAAATTTTGAATTTATTATTCAAAAGAAACCGCTTTTATTAAACTCTATTATGTTTAGAATTTTGAAGCACATGTGTTTCAAAAGCAAAATAAAATATAAGAATTTCATGATGCAGAAAGGCAAAATTTGAAGATTTAAATATTACCACAATTTATTTAAATTTAATTTACTAATTAAATGTTATTAGGGTTATTGAGTTCTATTTGTAGCCCAACACAATGAAACTTCTTCAATATAATTTATAGAAGCTCTCAATCATTTATATGTACTTCGTTCAATTATTTAAAATATCAAGTGACACACATAAAAAATTTATAGCATATAATAAAATAAAATCGAATTCATAGGATTTTTACTTTTATTACACTACATTGGTTACGTTCTTGTAATTTACACGTCATTACTTAAATAGTTGCATATTTGGTTTTTGCATATTTTTTTGCAAGTTTTTAACTGCCTCAAAAGCTGGAATCTGTGCTATTTGTAAAATGATACAGTTTATGAATTAAACCAGATTATATATATTCTGGGTTTTTTTTCAATTTTGATTAAAGTAGTCAAAATAAATATGCCACATATAACTAAAGTGAAATAAATTCTACTTTATAGCCTCGTGATGAATTTTTCAAGAGTTATTACTGCGTATAACGAACTGAAAAATATATTCAATGTTTTTCCGAGCATAGTATATGAAGATTAATGATGCTTTCTTGAATCATGTGTGAATGAATTGTATTCAATAATTTACGGAAGGTGTCAAGTTTCTCACTAAACATTTTTGCATAGTTAAGTACTGCTTCTCTTTTTACTTTGAGATTTTAACGCACATTTCAAAAGTCTTCATTTATAATAATTTCACAAAAATGTCAAGCGACTTCGCAATCTTAAAAATATATTTCTAAAATACAAGCAAAACTTTTCTAAAGTTTCGTAAAAATTGCACTGTTTCATTCCAATCATATATTTTAATACTTCCCTTTTATTTTCATTAGTTTAAACACTTCACTTTAATTTTTTTCATATATAGACATTTGCGAAATGAGATGAATTCAAATTTCTAAAAATATCTGAAGGAACCTAATATTTCTGAAAGAGTTTGTGAATAAGTTGATTGATTATTTCATAAAAGCAAACTAGTTAGAAATAAACGAAAGAAGTTTAATAAGCAATTAATTATTAAATTATCATTAAAGCTTTGCCTGAAAATTAGTTCCATTGATCAAGCAAAATATTTATTTTGGCATTTTTGCTGCCTTTTGAAATATATTTATTTCAAATTCATTCTGTCTATTAAATTTTTTTTTCAATCTTTTAAGACTTTTCTCAGTCTAATTATCTAAAATAATTTCTAAAATTGTTCATGTAATATATTTAGAAAATTAAATTAAATAATAAAGGGGAAATGAAATACACTTTTCCCAAAACCTTACTCCCTACTTCGTAGTCTTTCATGACTCCAAAATACCATGTAACAACAAAAAATTAATTCGACTAAATTTGGATTAAATTTTTTTATTTATATTTTTATGCATAATTTTTTTTAAGATCATGTTTACTTTATTTTCTTCTTGAATTCAAAATTTGTTATCTTCCCAAACTATTTCATAAGATATTATTGACGTACTATCATTTGAAAAAGCTGCAACAAATCATTAAATGCCCCTGATAAAAATGCAATTCTCTAAAATCATCTTAATAAATTCTAACTATTGTTGAGATTTACCAATCTTATCGACATTAAATAAAATCAATACAACACTAAGTAATCAGATTTTTTAGAAAGAACATCATTGGGTGTATATCCATATCCTATAACACCTGTCAAAAAAATGTTAATAGTTTCATACAAATTATTCAAACTTTCTGTTTAAATTAATTTTAACTTTAAAGTTATAAATTTCTATGCTAAACATAATTTAATATATTATCTAAAGTTTTAAGTTATTTCATTACTAGAATTCACATAAGCAATTTAATCATTTTATTTTTTATGGAAATTTACACCAAGTAAGTATATGTCAGCAAAATTTGTGATTATTAATATGTATTACTTTGTAAATTTATTCTTACCAATAATCAGTTGAGTACCATTAGAAAAATAAAAATATAAAATTCAATATAAATATAGAAAATAATTTGTCATTGAACTTTGTATAAAATTTCTTATTACACTTTCCAGTTCCATAGATAAAATTAAATTATTCAAATATACACTGAAAATATTTTATAATCAATGGTACTACTGAAGCTTCAATCATATTTTATATAGACTTCTGGATCAAAAAATACTGTTATAGTGTATAAAATTGATGTGTATTTGGGAAAAAAATTGATAAAAATCCAAGGTACTATTAAAATAATTGATAAATTGCTATATTTAGGCTTAGATCTAACATATATGCATCAAACACTCATGGACTTTAACAAATTAATTCCCTGGAAGTCTAGAAGTTACGTACTAATTTTATGATCGAAAAGTAACAAATAAAAGAGGGGAGAAGAGACAGCAGGAAGTTAAAGAAATGTAGAAAGCCTGGAATAATTAATGGTCTAAGAGGCAAAGACCTACCAGAACTAAACAAGACCTCTAATGATGATATAGAAATATGGATAAAGAAAGAAAAGGAGAGATAGAAGAAAAGACAGGGAGACAAGAGAAGTACACGAGGAAAAGATGATGAAGGAGAGACAGCAGTGAGATCCCAAAGAAATGAGAATGACTGAAGAGACCTACCAGGAATGATGTAAGAGAAATGCAGCAGAGAGATACCACATATCAGAAATGTAGACTAACTCCAATGATGCTAAAGACTACTAGAAATGCAGCACAGGGAAATTCATCATAAGCGATTCTTCTTGAGTAAAAAGAGTGAATCTTTTTTGTCTCTTCCTCATAACCCTAGCCATTTTATTTCGTAAATATGTTTAAAGAATACTCATAAAATAATATAATGCATAAAAAAGAGTCATTTATAATCAATGTAAATATTTAGATTTTAATAATTCAATACAATTTAG
Organism: Latrodectus geometricus; assembly: GCA_026290005.1. Lineage (NCBI taxonomy): Eukaryota > Metazoa > Arthropoda > Arachnida > Araneae > Theridiidae > Latrodectus > Latrodectus geometricus. The sequence continues at coordinate 16,806 of JAPDSC010147991.1, forward strand.
TTATTTTTAACTTATATTTTCTGATTTGTTCTCTCAACTCTCCAGACCTACCAGAAATAAACAAGACCTCTAATGATGATATAGAAATATTGATAAAGAAAGAAAAGGAGAGAGAGAGAAGAAAAGACAGGGAGACAAGAGAAGTACACGAGGAAAAGATGATGAAGGAAAGACAGCAGTGAGATCCCAAAGAAATGAGAATGACTGAAGAGACCTACCAAGAATGATGTAAGAGAAATGCAGCTGAGAGTTACCACATATCAGAAATGTAGACTAACTCCAATGATGCTAAAGACTACTAGAAATGCAGCACAGGGAACTTCAACATGAGCGATTCTTCTTGAGTAAAAAGAGTGAATCTTTTTTATCTCTTCCTCATAACCCTAGCCATTTTATTTCGTAAATATGTTTAAAGAATACTCATAAAATAATATAATGCATAATAAAGAGTCATTTATAATCAATGTAAGTATTTAGATTTTAATAATTCAATACAATTTAGTTATTTTTAACCTATATTTTCTGATTTGTTCTCTCAACTCTCCACAAATTCTCTACGAAACCTGGGTTAGCTTAGTTCAGTGTGATTCTTTTATACCGAGTTCCATTACAACAATTTATCCATCTATCAGGTATATTTTATTAGAATTTATTTCTTATTCAATACAAATTTTACTTCATTTGTTAATAAATTATGCATAATTATACAGTAGCTTACGAAAATACAATTATATCTGGTTTTAATCAAGTAAACAAGGATAGAATTATCGATAATCTTAAAATATGAAATATTCAAGAATATTTTAAATAAATAATACGTGTCTTACAAATCTTTTTGTAAATTGAATTGCAAAAAATAATAAACATGTAAAAAATAATCATTAAGGGTGTAATAAATTAATTCAACTTAGACATTTAAGTGAACATTAAAATAAATTCCTAAAATTAATGATATTACAGTACATAAATTGAAAGTAAGGAAGGAAAAGTTTAATAATAGCCTTAAATTAATTATTTTCCTTTTTGTTATATTTCGCCGAAAACATTAAAAAATTCTTGTAAAAAATTATAATAATATATTTGTTAGTATTCTGTTGCTTATAAATTTGTTTCAGATAAAATTATGATCAATGAATCCCCCAAATAATTAATTACTACAAAAGACAAAAACTTTCAACATATTATGTTTTAAAATGAAATGTTTTCCAAAATGCATTTAAGTTTAATTTTATAAAGGAAATACATTCATTAATTTTAAATATTAATAAACTTTGAATCCTTTTTATAGAAAAGTGCCATTTTGGTTAATTTTTAAGAAGAAAAATATTAATGGTTCATAATAACAGACAATCAAATTTACAAAAAACTCATGGATTTAAACACAATAGTTATGATGTTAAGTATTTTTATACAGGAAATGCATCTTCTGTATTTTATTTTAAGACAATTAATAAATTTGATTAATGAAATTTTCATCTCTAAATATTCAAAATTTTGTATCCCACATCAGTGCAAATTTTATGCTGCAGAAATTATATCGAATTACTTACTGTGCATTGTTTATTTATATTTTAAAAATCATGCCATTTATTTACAGTTAAAAAAGTTTTGTAAGGTTAAAAATTTGCTGAGATACTTTTTGAAATTAGTAAGAACTATTTACATTCATTTGAACTCTTATACACTTAAAGCAAATGACAAAACAATATTTACATATAAGATTACACTTTTTTTATGTATAACAAATTTCACTTTTTCTAAGGACAATTTTTATATCTAAATTAAATCAGCATTATGGCAGTTTTATTGATTTAAAATTAAACAAACTTAAATATTTTATAAGACAAAAATAGGATTGTGCAATGAATGATTTTTTCATTTAATTCAAGATATTTCTGATTCCTTCAGTTGAAATTCGTTGAAATACTTAAAAATATATATGAACTAAAAAATGTGTTATTTGTCATATTTATATTTACAAATAGATAGTTTTAATGAGATAGTTTTAAAATATTTTTTCAATGATTTGTAATTAATTCATAAAACTGTTCCATTTTTTTAATTCTTGATCTTGGACATCTTTATTTAAAATCCAATTTAATATTGTAAATGTCTACTAGTGTACGACAAGCCTTTTTATAGGGAAACTGTTATCAAAATAAATGTAATGAACATTAAAAGTACAAAAGTAAGAAAATAAAGCACCAAAGTGGGAAATCAGATATTTACAAATAGGAGAAAAATTGATTAATATCATGCTTTGAAAATCCTTATAATTATAAATTTTTAGTCAATAATTTATTACATTTACTAAACAATTTGAACCATACTTTTTCACTTGTTAAATGTCATTTACAATCTTTGGTGTCTAATAACAACACTCGAGTAAAAAAATGTTATTGTTTTTCAAACACAAAAGAATATCAGTAAGGTTAATTAAAATTATTGGATTGTTAAGAAACTGAAATTTGGAAAGACTGATACAACAAAGAAATTGCAAATGATTATTGAAATAACACACTTTATGTGATAAATCAATATAACTATTATTTATAAGTAGAATGATATGTGCATAACAATAAAGATGTGATAAAATTGTATCAACTTCTATATACAATAGAACAATGTGTTATGAAATACTCCATTTTGGAGATGTTTTTAGCCATAAATATATTTATGCTCTTGGCAAAAAGGAAATTCTTTGCTATATATCATCATTTCTGCTAAGGTTCAAGGCATTCATCAAATATAGATGCAAAAAATAACCAATAATGTGCGAATTAATGAATTAACTGTAGTCTGTAAAAGTTTCAGTTCTGAATGCAATTAAAATATTAAATAAATTTTTTAAAATAATTCATAATCCATAAAAGGAGATCTATCAGTCAATATTTTAAAGATGCACTTGTTCATTAATATATTACTTTTGATATATCATCATTATTGCATCAAAAATATAGTACAAAATTAATCACCCTAATATGAAATATCTGTAATGTAACATCGATTTGATTATATATATAATGACATAAGGGGAATTCGTACAGCATTCGGGAATAATGTTATAAATGTCTTATGCTTTATCACATTCTTTCTTTATGAGCCCCACTAGTGGTGCGGAAAATATATAATAGAACTCAATTTTCTTCTTAAAGCTTTTAATATTTACAGAATATTTACGTCAGTTGCTACCTTACTATCTGTCTGGGCAAAATGCAACACCAAAAATGATCAGAGCTATCACAGCTAAATTTATTTGACAAATAACACATTACAGAAAGACCAAATGATAGGAATTTCAGCCTATTGGGAACTATGGAAGATGACAAAATCAGTAGTTGTTGCTGCAAATGCATACTTCTCAGTATCTAAACCTGTGTTGCACTCTACCAGTTTGGTTTAAGCAGCTATATGGAAGTCTTCCTAATTTAGATACAGGGACAAAGCAGAAGGCCTCAATACTTGAACTGCTTACCCATGAGGTATGAATTAATTTGGGAAACATTGTGATAACGACTTTTAACTTGCCCTAGAAAAAGACGGGTCTTTTGTTTTAACTTACTTTCCTCCGATAAATAGAACGACGCCCTAATTAAATAGGCCACCGAGTCCCACAAAATCAAGTTATTTCAGTCATCTCTGTTGGCTAATAACCACAACTACACACCTCAGTATAGAATCAAAGAGGTTTTGGATGTATTCTTTGGTGCAGCATTCCTTGAAGTAAATATGGAAATATTTTGCTAAAGTTGATCCTGTGTAGATTCGGGAAGCTTATCCCATGTCAGATGCTGTGATGTAACATACACTTTCAACAGACAATCTATCAGGATAGCTAGCAGCCCAAGAAAGCAATTCAATATGATGGGTAAAGAAGAAGTCTTGAACTTTGAGTTTCACGTGTGGTTGTACATTAGCTTATCAGTAAATAACCAATGCCATTGCCCTGAAATAATCAATGACAAACATTTATGATATGTACTTGGGTCACAACATCACATTGATATAGGTTTAGCGATTCAGTATATAGACAATGAGTATTAAAAGGATACTGAAGTGAAATACAATCTATGATGGCAGGTGCCAGACCAGTGTAACAATGCATAACACAAACAGCAGTTTCTAACTACGATATTTATAAACATGAAGTTGATCGTGTAGATAGATAGATTTGTTGTAGATAGAAGCAGGATTCGTCAGTGAAGAAAATGTAATTCCATTCTTTTGTTTATCTCCATCTTTCATTTCACTGTTGACGGTGCAAGAATCTATGGTTTAGATTCAAAGGTAAATGAAAAAATGGACGCCTTGTAAGCATTTCACTCATTTTTAAACAATGTCGGATAGTAAGAGCAGCAATCGAATAATTCACATCTCAATGAGTTTACTGTGCTATTCTTCGTGGTGTGGGAGCTTTATATATCAATATCATGCTTTCATTATGCATTCGTGTAGGGGTCAATAAGATGAGTGTGATTGGTATCATTGATCCATCATTTCCTCCTGCATGCATTGATCACAAATCAGTATCATTGCTATTTTGTTTCATCTAACATGAGTCTAATAGTCTTTCTCTTCCAACTTAGACATTTACTCTAAAGACGCTTGAAGTTTCGTTTGATGCATAGTTAAATAAATTAAGCAAAACACACGTCACAAAACAATTATTGTACTTTAAATCAGTAACCTCTTCTCTCTTACCTCTTGCAGGTGGTAGTCAATAATGTGTATATCCGCTGCAATGATAATGTTTTGCATATCTCATTGTACAAATTCATGATATAAATTTCCAATGATTTGCTTGATTTCTAAAAGATATTGCATTTTGAGTGTCCAGCAATGCATTTTGTTTTAAAGTAGTTACTTTGACAGTGCACATATTTTTTTAATAAACTTCCAAAGTAAGAAATGCAGAAAAGTAATAATTGGGATGACCATGAAACAAAATCAATTGTTATTTTTCAATTTTCGATTTTTTCTGATTTTAATACTTAAAAATAAAATTAATTACTTTTAAAACTTGTAATGTATTTTAAATAATTCGTTAATCTATAGAACATTAAAATATTTTCAAATTTTATTTTACGTTTCATACATAACAAATAATCTATCTCTATCTTCAAATTATCTATCTAAGCATTTATTAATGTATTATAATTATTACAAATTAAACATTTTATCTCTAGTATTGTTAGATGTAATCCATACTTTCACATACTCATATTTAATTATTCATTATATTAAGAAACACTAGCAAAATATAAACTGTTTATTATAAAATGTCGATATTACTCTTAGAGATAATATTTTTAAATTAAAATAATTTTTTAAAGAAACATTTGTTAATGTTTAATTATGTTACTGAATAACAAAAATTTCAAATTAAACAGTATAATACTTTGCAATCGGGAAGATAAAATATTAAAATAAACTTAAACTGTATAGAATTTCAACATTATAAATGAAAACTGCTTATAATTCAGAATTTAAATATAATTATTGTTGAATTTCTCTTAAAAAGCTAGTAAATTTGATTTCTGTTCCAAAAGTCTAAGCACTTATAAATTATTTTATTTCGAAATAATTTTTTTAAACTAACTATTTTTAAGTAAATTAGACTAAATGCTCAAATTAAGAAGATAAATTGTTAGCTGAAAAGAAATCTAGACTAAAGGCTTAAGCATAAATTAAAGTAGAATAATTCAGACTTCAATCTGTTTAATTTTCTTTTCGATCGAATCTAAAATTAATGCCAAATGTAACATTAATATTTACGCTGAAATAATCGGAAGTTACCCGTGTTAAAGGGTATGCTTCAAGACTTTGTGAACAATAAAATATGTTAAGTAAAATATTTTAAATATATTTTGCTTAAAGAAAATAAAATTTGATATATTTCAAATTATAAGCCTATGCAAAAATCAGACTTAAAGGAAGAATCAAAGTTGGATCTTTTAGTAGTTCTTGGTAAATTATAAGTAATGTGAATTCAATACTGAAAGGTATAATGTAAAAAGGTCTGAAGAAGAAGACTTAGAAGTGAAAAAAATGGTAACATGAAAGAAAATAAATTGCATTTTAAAAATTTTATTTCAGTGTGTGTGTGTGTGAGAGAGAGAGAGATTGAAATTCTAAATAACTTTTTCAATCAACAAAATGTGCATAATCATATGATTTTTCAAATGTAGAATAAAATATGTTATCGCATTATTGTATGTAATGTAATATGTTTATAAAGGCAGCAACCAAACATTTTCTACCTCAATTAATGCATGTTTCTACAATGCCAGAAACATGTAGCTGTGCATTAGCCTACAAAATTATAACTTGTAGCAGGACTTAAATAAAGGTGTAGGACTACAAATCTTAAATAAGCAAAAATATAATTATTTTTCAAATGCTTTCAATGTGAACAAAAAATGGTTGAAACACGCATTTAATAGATCTTAATATTACAGATTATTGCAAGATATTAAGACAGTATTATATTATATTATATTATATTGTATTATATTATATTATATTATATTATATTATATTATATTATATTATA
>JAPDSC010147991.1:25385-39133 GCA_026290005.1 Latrodectus geometricus
TTTCAATTTTTTTTTTTTTTTTTTTTTTTTTTTTTTTTTTTTTTGTCTAAGTTTCAATTTGAAGTCCGACACAGAAAATCTACTTTTTTGTACTTTTATCTATTATTTTACTTCAATTTGACCTGACTTGCATAAAGTTAAATTTTTAAATTTCTAAATATAATGTATCAAAATATAATAAAAAATTTAATTCTTTTATGTATAATAATTTTATATTTAAATCTGAATATTGATTAGAAGTTTTGAAAAGTTAACAACTTAAATAATACGATGTTTAACCCATTGCAGTTAATATAAATAAATTATTTAGCATATCAAGTTATTTTAATTACCTTCCTAACCATGCTTGTACATCAATGACTCATATTAAATTATTTGATTCCATACTTTATCAACTTTATAAACAAAGTTCGGCAAACTTTCAGTCAATAACAAAATCAGGTATTTTAGTTCAGTTCTATAATATTACAATTCAATTTCCTTAATGTAACTTTAATTCGTTTTGTGATTAATAATTTCCTAATTTAAAACTGAGAACCAAATAATTATTCTTTTTAACAATTTTAATTGTATATCTTAAGAAATATAATCTGATACTTACATATTTAATTTAATTATTTTAGTTATGCTGCATTCTTAGTTGAAATCTTTTGTTGTCTAATTTTGATTTAAAAACGGAAATTATAATTATTCAGTCAGAATAATATGAACTAATAGTTGAAATTTAGTTCATATAAATTTCTCAAATTAATCACTGTTGATAATTCATTATAATAATAAATAATGAATTATCAACAGTATGAAACAATTGAAATCTTTTCAATTTTACATTGTATATGAATTAAATCATAAGTGGTTTTGAAATGTTTAAGTAAAGAAAAATAAATGAAGTGTATTTTTCAGTTTGTTCTCAAACTATTTTCTCTTTGAATAAAGTAAATATATGCAATTATATTATTTTTAGGTAATTAATTCAACAAAAACTAAGCAATTTATTATATTTAGATAAATTAACATTTTCTTTAACAAAAATAGAAGAAGAATTTTATAAAAGAAAATTTAGTAATCATATGAGATTTACTATAGGTAGCAGCTGAAATAAACTGAGATGTAATTAGTCCTTTTTAAGCGTTTTTATCAATTGATTACTAACCCCTATAACATTTTCCTTAAAAACATTTTTTCTAAAGATTTTCTTTAATATTATCTCAGTAAATATCATTATTGAATCTTGATATACTTAAAAAAAATTTTCCAAATGTATGAAAAGTTATTAAATAAATAAAATGCCTAAAATAAATTGCTAACTTCAATTTATTTATATTTAAGCACTTTCTTCTATACTCTATTTTAATTCAAATCAAATTGGCAAAAAACTTAATTTAGTTCTTTATGTTTTCTTTTTCAAAATGTCTACAAAATTTCTCAAAAAGAATATTTCTACAAATTAAGACAAGTAGCTAAATTTACTCCATAAAATAACTAACAAAAACTCGTTTCTCTTTAAATTCTGGGAACATGTCTCCCAAAGGAGTTTAACAGGTATTTCCTTTTATTTCTATCATTCTTTTAAATTTACTGTTTCTCTCGGAGAACTTCTATCGTCTTTTTTTATATTTTATAACAAAGAAAATTCTAAAGAAGTATCCAAGTTTTACATACGCAATTTATAGTTAATATACTACAATATATAGTTTAATATAATTCTTAAATATGTTCCTTTGTGTTTATTTAGGATTAAGTGTAGGAAGATTCATATAAAAACTTTCATTAGTTATTCAAGGTTTTGAGCCCTACAAGTTAACCAATTTTATATATAAAAATTGAAAATAAAATAACCAGAAATTGTATGAGAGAGAGTAAGTTTGATTTTGCTATATTCTAAATTTAACATCTTAAAGAAATAAATTTAAAAAAAATAAAGTAATACCTTATTTTCTTCGCATTGAATAGTAAATATAGTACAATAAATAGTGTAATGAATAGCAAAGGGAAAAAAGATACGTAATGCTAATTTAATTATCTTGAATTCAGTCGATTTAAAATCCATTGAACTTGTAATGAAATGAAGGAAAAATAAAGAAAAAATAAATAAAATACATAAATTTTTTTCACAGCAAAAACTTCAGTGTATATTTAACAAATTTATTACACAAGGTACTATAATGCAAATAATTCTAAAGCTGTAAAAACATTATATAGTAAAAATGGGTTATTGTAATTAAAAAAACAGGGAGAGAAATATTTGAGAAATAATTTTTAATAAAACAATTATTAAATACAAATAATGAAATCATAAACTAATATAAAATTAACACATTTTTCTTTAAAAATCTAAATTTTACAAATAAATTTAGAAAATTTATTAGCTTAATATCTTTAGATAAATATTGTTAAATCACCATTTGATGCATAAATTGTAAGCTTTTGTCCAATTCATACTGTTGAGCAGACAGTGAAACATGGTGAAAACAGGAATACTATAGGCTGTGATGTAGCATTTATATATTCTGAACTTGAATCTTGAATTAAATAGTATGAAAAAACTTAATAATAAGCTGGAACCTTAAAAAGATAAATATCTTTATTACTAGAATTATTATAATCCCAATAATAAATTTACTTAAAATTTATCCGCTTTTTATGTTCATTTCTTTAATATTTTTCACTAATCTCTTTACACATAGTTTTGTCCTATAACGTAATGAAGGCATGCCTAATTCCCCAAGAAGCATATTAGATATTCCAATCAACGTGGGGGCATATAGAAGTACAAGCTGTTGTAGAAAAACTATCAAAGTAATTTTAAATTAAAAATTTTCCATATAAAGAATTTAAAAGGTACTGCTTTGTCGGTCTGATGTTTCACCCATCAATTTAAAGTAAAATATCGAAGAACTGTTGTGCATCTTCAACACTTGTCACCGGAACTTTCATCAGGATGCCATTTTGCCCAACCTACCAAATCGGAAAAACTGAATGATGAATTGCCTGGAAAATTAATGATTGTTGGAAAGCACTCGTGAATAGAAAACTTAAATATTTTCCATCCTGTTCCCTTATTTTAGACATTTCCGACTGCTGAATTTCGTTCCTAACGGTTAAAGCAGTAATAGTTCTATAAGAATTATTGTTCGTGCATGATGAATTTTTTTATAAATGCTGCGAAGTACATTTTTAATGAAAATGATTTCTAATATTATTTTATAGTTTTCATTATTTTTAATAATATTTAATAAGCAATTATTTATTTATATTTATGTATACTTTATAATTTTCAACTTTGTGATAGATTTGCTCCAATAATATAAGTGCATAAAGTTTTAGTCCGAGTTTCTAAGATTTCTTAGATTTCTAAGATTTCTTAAATTTAGATTTCTTTACAAAATATATAGTTAAAAATCTTTCAATGAAATTTTTAACTCAAAATCAATCCTTTACATATATACAGGGTGTGTTAAAAAAAAAGTAATGAGCCTGTTTTTTTTTCTCATGTTCATAGAAGCATGCTAACCCTGGTAAGAAAATGTTATGGAAGTTTGACATTCCAAACGTTACTAGGCTGAGCTTGCTTCTAGCAGCTAGAACAACAGGAAGTCGTTCTACATGAAATTCGTCTGCACGTTGTAACCTCAGGTGGATCCCTCGAGCAACCATACAACATCAAATTTTTCTTATATCTTAAGAAGAATGTTACGGAAACAGTCAAGGTAATTCAATAGGACTTCAAAAATGACTGCTTTCAATTAAGTTGGTAAATGACACAATTCATTCAAGGAGAGTCGAGAAGATGTCCTTACGAGCCTGTTCAACATACCCAACAACAACCAGGAATAACGATAATGTAACGTATATTTGTGATATTTTTTAATTAAAACCTCCATTTAAGCATCAAATGCTGATACTCTAGACATTTCAGCATTTTTACTACATGGAGGGACAGGAACCGAAGATTGTAAAATACGGAAAATTTGTGCAAATCTCATGCTAATGTGTTAAAGGATAACAAGACTGAGCGTTTTGCAATGAAGAATTGTGAGAATAATTAAAAATGATATGGACATTTAGGACTCTATCGTAACTGGAGTTGAATCAAGGATATATTCGAGTATGGTTTAGAATAAAAAATGCAGAGCTCCTAATTTTTTCCGCTCACCAGAAGAGCACTCATGAGCAAGGCTCTCTTAAAAACAATGTCCATTGCTTTTTTTGACGTCGTATTAATAGTCCATTTCCAGTTTGTATTGTGAAGATAGATTGCAAAATCATTATTTGATGTATAGATTATCAGGAAATTGAAATTGAAAATCACCCGGAATGACATTAAAAATCTGATGAACTCCAACTCAACACATTCAGTCACACAGCCTTCACAAAAGACGATTTCTTGATCAGGAGCAAGATCACAGTGTTTTCTAGCCACCTGTAATCTAGACCTATTTCCCTGGCGCATCTTTTGCTTTTCCGTCTGAAGAAAGGCTAAAAAAAATTGGAAACCTGTAGAAAACACTTAACCCTATGTGACAAAGTTCCTTACAGACATCCAGGCAAAGACTTCCATTGTAAATTCCAGGCATAGAAATCGCAATTGTGCATTTGTAAATTTATTGATGCAGGCTATTCATATTTTGAAAAATTTTTATGAATTATACCGATGAACCAATTGATAAGTTTTTTATCAGTTCTTAATATATACAGGGTGTATTACTTTTATAATGCACCCTGTCTATATTATGCTTAAAACACATTTAAATTCTCTTATTGTAATTAAAAGTAGATTAATTTTTTATTATTTATGCAACATTATTTATATATTATATTTTAAATACCTCAAATTTAAAATATAAAATGTATTCAAACTGGTTTATTACAGATTTTTCCTTTAATTATCCTAACATAAATATTTTTTTACTTGTAACCTTAGGTAAAAAAGAAATAAAATTCAAAATAAAAATTTATTTTACATCACAAATGATTTTTGGTGAATAATTTATTTCATATGCCTGTCAATAAAATATTATATGAAATTTTTATTATTTTGAAGTTCATATACTTATAAAATTATTTTGAGCATTGAAAACATAAATATAAGTAATCTTGATCGTATTCAGCTAGAATTGTAAATTCATAAATGTATGCATACATTCTTAGAAACACTTAGCTACATTTGTTGTAACTATCACACAAATACACTTTCTTTGCAACAAATGTAAATTATATTATTATATAATCGAATTTTACTATAGAAAACAGATAAAATACTTCTTTTGTACTTGAAGATTGGAAAATTCCATCTGAAGATTTATAAACTAGACATTTTCAAGCGGTGAGGGATATCGAGAATGTGTTGGCCAAATTAACATTCGAACATTTTCTGCGTCATAAAGGTTTGTAGAACGTTGGTAAAATATAGCCATGCCATTATACAGCAAAAGAATGGTGTTTCGTGGGGGTCGAATAAAGGGTAGAATCACGGGGGTTAACGCAAGAAAAATTTAATGTCCAATGTATAAGTTCTGTTAATTAATAGAAAAAAGAGCTAAGTTTATCGAATGACAGCACATAATTTAACTTTAAGTGATGGATCTATATGATGTGGTTAAATTCACACTGGAATTACGCGTACTCCAAGATACCTCCAAATGCAGATGCAATTTTCATGATTTATCTGTCTTTAGAGATATCTTGAAAAACCAAACACAGAACTGAGGTTTGCTTAAAAACAGGAAGTCAAAACTTTATTTCTGCATGCTAGTTCCTTGCTATTTAAACTAACTTATTTCTTTGATCAAGGCTGGTATCCAGTAATGCTCTAAGTAATATCTGTACTTCTTTAATAGCTGTAATGCTCCATTCAATGATGTCAGTAATTCGTTTATTTTCTCAATCGTTAATATATTGCCAACTTGTTATCAAGTAAGGCTTAACATTTCCTTATCATCTATTGCTTGTTTATAACCTAAATTTAGACAGCTTATAACCATCCTAAACCCATCGATTTCAAAGTCTTTTTACAGTAAAAGAATTTTAAAGGAGAAAATCAATACAATAATATTCAAGCTTATTAGGTAACAATTTTATATCAATTCATAAAAAACGTACTGGTAATCATTTCCTTTTTTTACATATGATGACACTACAAATTTTTGCAATGCAGAAATGTTCAAATGCAATTTCTCTCTGATATAGAAACCTGCAGTACAACTTCAAATTTAAATATATCATAGTATTTATTTGCATCATACTATAAATGAACAAATTGAAAAAAAACAATTATTTATGTATCACAGCACATTCTTTCTTTCATACAATACTTCATGAAACAATTTTAACAGATAATTGTAGATATTTAATTTGAGTTTTGCATATTTAAATTGATTAGTGAACCATATATATAGTGTACAATTGTTTAAATTAAATCAATGTTACCAGTATACTAAAATTTAAAAAAAAATGTGAATTCAAATTGTAAATTTACTTATTAAGCTTCCAAAATCTGATAATCAGTGACTTCAAAACACGTACTACTCTTTTAATAATTATTGAAACTTTATCAAAAGTATATAAATTTATTCCACTAGTTGCTTAATATATAATATATAATAAAATTTTCTAAATTTTAAATTAATAGATTAAATACAAAACAGCTAAAACAATATTTCTTAAAAGATCTAAAATATTTTCAAAGAACTATATAAGTTTAATATTTAAAATCACAAAGAACTAGATAATAATGATAGAAACAGTAAATGGAGAAAAGCCAAATCATTTGTTAAAAATAACTTCGAAACATTGAGTGTACTTGACAGTAAACATGTTGATCTTTCAGTATGATTGATTTTCTTTATAAAATGCTTGTAAGGAAGAAAGTTTAAAAAAAAATCCAGAAATAAACTTCCTCTTCGCTTAATTTTTCTTTTCATGTGTCAAAATATCCACATAAAATTATGCAGAATGTTTTATTCTTAAAAATTTATAACTTATATATAATAATATTTCTCGTTACATACTTTAACTATTTAAAAAGTAAAACTATCGTGTCAATCTTAAGGAAAAAATTGATACAACTTTAGAATTTGAAGTAAGCAATATCATTTTAATAAAATATTTATGAAAGCATAATTTTCATAACTTTTTAACTTTTATTAAATTACATAAATCTGATTCCAATTTATAGTAAGGAATTACATTTTCATGCTCTGGATTACATTCTATACTTAAGCTATTCATTTTTTGATATTTGTGGAACTAGTTTTACTAACCGCAATTTATTGATTTCTTCAATGTAAAATATTTTGTTGAAATTTCAATGAATATTATAGTGAAAATCTCTAATTTATTGAAACTCATTTCAAATTTTAATAATCTTTTAATTATAATTTTAAATATCTGTCGCTGAAGGAGAAATTTGATACAAGAATTATTTTAGGCAGCTAAATATTCTTCTATAACATTATTTATTGATGAGAAGAGCTAATAAAGAAAGGACAATTTTTAGTATTTTAAAGATTATACACAATAAAAGTATTAATCTATGAAATTGAATAAAATATATAATTTAATATATAAAAAATGATAGTCCTTTTATTATAATTAATATATTTAGTGTAGATATTTTAATAGTTTTATCGCATTATTTTGCTCTTAAATTTCTTTCTTATGTTTTCAAAATATATAAGAATGTTCTCCGTTGTTTCTGGATATTAAAATATTCCTGTTATTACAATTTTGTGATAGATTGAGTTTTCAACAGTATCATGCTAAATAAAGACAATTACCCATGAATATATTATGTAATTAAATCAGATGTAAAAATTATAAAAGCATTTGTTATTTTAGACCTTGATTTTCAATACTGTCAATAATATTTGCTTTGTATAACTAAAAAATATAGATAATTATAATTAATATCTAATTAATATCAGTCAACAAGTATACAATATTATTTTTGGAGGTGAACTTATTATTTTTTTGTTTTTGTAAGGAATTTTTGTCTTTTGATATATTGACGTACCTCAATATTTATTTTTTTTAATCTAATTACGATTTCCCATTAATTATATGATTTATATAAATTCAATTCATTATATTATTAAAACATTCACAATTACCTACATATTAATCATTGCTATGTGATGACATTGGTTCACACACCTAAAATAGAGCTTTTAATTTATTTATTTCAATTTTTGTATGGCATAAGAGAAACATTCTTCTTAAGGAATTGCTCTTTCAAACATTCTGCTTCTTCATTTAAAAGATATAAAATTCAATGTTAAATCTATTAATTTAAAGTATGTTACATTTTGAATGATAAAAACATTGACCATTTAGAAACAATTAGTTTTCTTCTTTAAAAAGAATACTTCCTACATAAGGCTAATTTCTATTTTATATAAAATGTTATCTGGCATTACTTTCCAAAACATTTTGCAGCTGATAGCTAAAAAATTAGATCTTAAGACATGCTTACGATGATATTTATTTGTAAGCAGCAGCTTTTTGCGATATCCTTCAAATTTGATTGCTTCTATTTCAATTGTGTTCTTCTTTCTTATTCATATAAAGTGTAAGAGCCATTGTATTAGACAAAATACATTTTTTATTGTTTTCATTAAAGAAAGATGAGAGTATATATATATTAGGATCGGTATAGAGTGGAGGCGAGCCCAGGTATGATCTCATCACTTGATCGTGATTCAAAATTCGGAAAAGCTTAATGAGTAACGCGTTTTCCAAACCCGCTAAATGTAGGTCCTTCGAGACTCGCCTACGCCGTATGTAAGTATGCACTATCCCTCACTTTTATATTTTTTTAATCAATGAACAAAGAGATACGTCTTGCATCACAAATACGGAAATTCGATGTACATGATACTATTGAGACGATATGGAGATTAAATCTATATAAGATATTTCAACAATGTACCATTTGTAATGCCACTTAAATATATGTGCCTGCCTCACGAAATTATATATATATATATATATATATGTACTATAAATATAATTGTTAGATCTATACTGCTGAAAATGCTTTCATTTTTCATGCTTATATTAATTGACTTTATAAAGCTTGTTTTGTTAACTAATATTCTGAGGAAAAACCTATAACCTAAATAGCAGGGCTAGCATTCTTTCTTGAATTTATACCCATTGACTATGTGCGTGACTTTCCCGAGGGATGTATTGCTGATTTACTTGAAATTCATAGTATTTTTTGTGTTTATAAGTTACATATTGTAATAGTAACTATTAGCTCTAAGTTTCACCTAATTGTTTTTCATCCATTTCGAGTATTTACTTTTCATTAGTTTCTAATCATTTTAGCTTAGATATAGATTAGATTCAAAAGCATTTTAGCTTAGATATTCAAAAATAAAAGTCTATTCCCGTTGTTGAAAATATTTAGGAATAAAAATTGTTATTTAAATAAACATACAATCGTACTCACTTATTACGTTTGTTTTATCACTTTTGGTACAACTTAAAAGAAATTTTTTCTCATTTCATAAATTAAAGAAGCATTGATTAATCTACCACTATATTGATTTTAAATTGCAAAAAGCTCCATTTATTTTCCCTATAGTTATTAAAGGTAAAATAAAAATAGTAAAGCAAAATGGTTATTAGAGCAAAAATAAAAGTATTACATTTAAAAAAATCATCAAATAATCAAATTAACGCTAAGAAGCACATTCTTCAAACACGAATTGTAGGGCATGTGTTAAGCTGTAATTAACTTTATACTAAATATCTCAACTGTTCTGCTGTTGGGAACTATTTCATCACAACAATACTCCTCTCATCACCTCAAATGACGACAAGATGACAAATACCGGGTAGCCTGGTCAAGTGGTAATCGGCTTCTAAGATACTTTTAATGAAACTCGTCGTGGTAAGTGAGGGTCAGTAGTTGTAAATAACAGTTGAGCGAGGTCAGTTACTGATGACTTTGAAACGTCTGGGGATAATGAACTCAGGCTGGCTGCCTCTGCTATGCCAGTATCAGATTGTATTGAAGAGCCCAAAGTATGTAAACTATAAATTGATGTTCCGGCTGCAAATATGAAGGCTGGCTTCAAATGATCAACTTTGATCCTACTAGCAGACCACGAAAATTATCTGATCTAATGAAGCATTACATTATATTGAAAATACCACCAGTTTTTTCAAAACCTAGACATATATCAGCAGAATAATTTAAAATTGTGTATAAGGAATTTGAATTTTGTATTGATTAATTCATTAAACTATCTTAACCAGAAGCTCTTGGGTAAACTTGTTGCATCCCGTAAAAAATCAGATAGTGAATGGTGACCTTGAGGTGAACGCTTCAATTTGAATGCTAATTTTATACTTGATTTCATATTTTTATAATAATTTTGTACTTTAATCGCTGACCTCTTATGCAGACCTTCTATAAGAAGTAAGTGTTTTTTATCATAAATTTCAACTGTGTGTATCACCGAATTTCTGTTAATCCTGAAAATGTTCTTAAGATTGCTATCACGACTTCCTTTGGTCTATTTGAGTACGATGTATTCATGTCTTCCAGTCTGGTAACGGAGAATAAACTTTTCAACGTTATAGTTATCAGGTACTTTTAGATTTAGATTATTGCCTACCGTTTTGAAACAACTTGCTAGTTTCTTCTTTGACAAAGAAATATTTAACAACAAAGGTGTGAAAACTTCTTGTTATATTACAAAATATGCTAACAAGAAGCTTTCATGTGTTTGTTTTAGCGCCATAATCCGACTAAGTGCATTTTGGGATAAACATTTCTACTCTAACACTTCTTGGATATCTGAATTCTAAAAGTGTTAAAACCATACCCAGAGAAAGTGCAATCATCGAATCTCCTAACCCTCAGATCTCTGTGAGTTAAAGTGGTTCTTATCCAGGTTAACAATTACGGTTGTTTTACCCCCTTGCCACACATATTGCATGTTTCTTTAAAAAAATATTTAAAACATGCAGTGTAAAATCATAAGACACAAATTTCCTAGACAGATAGTACTACATCTGCAAAGTGACTTAGAAGAGACATAATTATCGTACATAATGTTTTCAGAAACAAGATCAAAGCATCAGTATAATAGTTTACTCACCTGACTCCGCAATAAGAGCTGTTTTAAATTCTTTCATAACAGTGTGATGAAAATTCTATCATTTATCTCATGTAATTTATTAATGACTAAAGAGTGCTATAGCTCTTACAAAGAAGTACTCGTTAATCTAAGCAGTCGTATTGCATTTTAGACACAACTTGAAAAAAACGTGCTTCCAAAATTTACATTTATCACTGTTCTTTAGTTTATTTGTTTACAAAAAACTCTAACTCAACTTCCCCTCGATTGATTCCCCATTCAGCTCTCTATTTACAGATCACAGAACTTAACTAATGTAAGTATAGTGACCTACAGTATTCATTATTAGAAGTGAACAGTAGTAAATAAGTAAATAATATTTTATTGTGATTTTACTTTTCTCGGATACTTCTGTGTTTAGTATATACTGTTTTTACATGAAATTTTTTTTTAATTTTTAGAGTACTTTGGATATATTTGCTAACACATTATATTTAATAAAATAAGTTTCTATTTAAAACATAACTTTGATGGTTAAATAGTATTTTAATTAAATATTCCAAAGCTTAGATTAAAACGTTTTCTTAGAGAATTCTTATTTGGCTTAATTATAGCTAGATCTCCAAATGAATTTCTAACTCTCATACAAAATGAAGGTCGTGTTTCAAGTTATCGCTGAAATGCTGACATAAAATTAATTTATGGAGGCTTCATTTTGTCTAATCAAAATCTTCAATCGAGAAAATGAACATACAGATTATCAGCTTACGCGTACAGTGAATTTATGTTCGTATAATATGATTACCACTTTATCCACTTACTGAAATATCAAAATTAAAATTTTTAATTAAAATCATTTATATTTTATATTTTTTTTTTTTTTTTTTTTTGTTCTTAATACACATTTACAAATCTTACAAGCCTTTTTTGTAATATTTAAACATATACATTAACTTAAACATAATTTTATTATAATATATTTCTTTTTCTCGATACTGAATAAGAATTAAATTTCAGAACAGTGTAATTTAATAACACTCTTTGAAAATATAAATTCATCATTTATCTTATTTCTAATAAATTAAACAAAAAAATCAATATTTTACTAAGTTTCCCCGTATTTTTTAAGTATAAAGTTTTTAGCATATATATTAAGTATAACTGTATATATGTGTGACTACGCGTCTACTATATATGTGGATGTATATGTCAATTTATATGAGTATCTTATATTTATGTTTGAAGTATGCCACCAGTGTTAACTTATTAGCATAAACTGATTTAAATAAAATCTTACATTCATTTAACAGATAATTTGTATTAATATCTATTTATAAGGTATTTATAATAAAGAGCAATTCTTATTGGTTATATTCTTTAAAAATACATCTTTATCCTTACGAATGTCAACATTTTTAAATATCAATAAAAGTTTATATAAGTGCTACAGTATCGAATAAATTTTAATCAAATTTGGTAATAAATAATCGATGATAGAGAAAAGGTTATGTATATTGTTTATATATTATTTGTATTTTTTGTGCTATTATTGCTATTTAAGTGGGGATTCAGACATCAAATATCTATACCACTGGGATATTAAATGCCCCAGAAAATAGAATTTCCTTGATAACTTTTCAAATCGATAGAAAGCTTTTAGCGGTAAAAGTTTCTACTTTTCTTTTGTAGTAAGAAATATCCTTGATGATGCTAATATATCTTTATTTAGAAAAAAGTTCAGTTCTTATTTTATTTATTTGAATTTTTGACTCGTTGCTATACTATAAGTGAAGATAAATATTTGCATATTTTTTTCGCAACCAAAATTTAAAATAAATTTTTTTGGGTGTAAGGTACATTTATTTAATATTTTCCCTCACTTCATAGCTAAAACTTAAGGAAATGGATTTAACAGTTACGAAGAAATGATGTGATTAATGCAATTACAAAATAATATTATGATATTTAATTCAGTATTTTCCTTTCATATCATTTGAGTGTTATTAATAATTTTAAAATAATAACAACTTTCTGCACTGTATATTTTTGACATTTTTTACGAAAAGTAAGCCAAGTTTCAAATGGCTATGAAAAAAATTCACATATATTAGTATAAATAAAAATTATTAAATATTTTGAAATTTGTTTAAATGAATATGCAATATTTACAAGAAATGAGGATTGTACTCTATTTATATAGTTAGTGGTTTCACAAAATACAAAACCCATTTCTCAAGACCACCCTTAAGCCCTTTCATCTATGCTTAACTAATAAGGAAGTAATTCCATTTATCCTCAAAATAAGAATAAGAGCTATTTTTCATAGTCTAATTTTTCATTTTTAATATTTTTTTTTATATAAATTTGATTATTAAACACTCTTGAGGCAATTATTTGAATAAGTAACAGATTAAAATTTTATTCTTAAAAACTACTGTTTTTGTTTTTAAGAATTTGGATATTTCGTCAATTATCATTCCCAATTTTTAAATGCTATTTTTTAAACAAAATAGAGAGTAGTAATATATATATATATATATATATACATTCATATATACATATATATATATATATATACATATATATGTATACATAAAAAATAGCATTTAAAAATTGGGAATGATAATTGACGAAATATACAAATTCTTAAAAACA
>JAPDSC010148002.1:0-16443 GCA_026290005.1 Latrodectus geometricus
GCTTCTGTGTTAATAAAACCTAATTAAATAACATAGCACTTGAGGGACAAATATCTGGTAGCAACAAAACAGTATTTTTTTATTTAGGAGTAATTTATCACCTGTCGTATCAAACATTTGTGAAATTATTAAAAGAAAATATAAAACAGAGCTACATAATAATTATAGTTTAATAGCAAGACTATGGCAGATTTATTCAATAACAGAATTAGGCAATCTATTCATTTATCATTTAGAACTTATTTTGATCTATAAATTGAATTGCATTCTTGTATAAACATAAGTTGTGTGTAACATACTGGGTATTGCATTTTGTATGCACATCAGAGTGGATGTCTAAAAGCTACCCAGATTTCTTCCCTCCAAACATATGAATATAACTCACTATCTATGAAAAGGTCTCATAAAAAGCATTAAGCAATAAATTGTTAAAAAATAAATAAATAAAAATAAAAAAAACTTTGCATATAGTTATGGTAACTTATTTCCTCAGTCTAACTATTTGTTTTTACAATACAAAGTAAAGCAAGACATTATTCCATTATGAAGTAAATATGAAAAGAATATAAAACTTAATTCTATTTTATTTTAATATGCAGAATATAAGGGATATTTTCCCCATGCATTGATTTGGCAACAGCGATCTTATTGAAATAAAATACTCTTGACACCTTACCTTTCTGAAGAGAATGAATAAATAAATCAACCACTAAAAAGAAATAATCTTCTCAGTAATGACCCAAGACATTTGTTTGAAATATTTCCACATACACACAAGATACATGCAGTATTTAATAATTGTATAGTTGTTGAAGTATTAATCTGAAAAATTGATATTGCTTTTCATATTAGCTGAAACAATTGTGCAAACATGAACATATATTTAAAATAAGCTTCCTAAGATATTTTAAAGGACTTTTAATAATAAATGACAAGCTACACAAATAAAAAGAAAATCTCAAATTATTTTAGATATAACTGTAATTTGATGTAATTAAATAATTTATATAAGTGCATAAACTTGATTATAAGTAAAATATTATTATTATTTGTAAATAACATATGGCTTTGTAGGATTTTTACCTGTTCAGCACAACAAGGGTCAGAAGCGTTGCACTTAGTTGGCCTGCCATTGTAGCTCTAAAAGTGAGTGAGTCTTTGTAATTTAGAAGCAGAGACCAAGCACAAGACCCCAGACTTGACCCCCAGATGTATCATTTCACCTGACGGATATTGTGACCAGGACATATTTAATATTCCCAAGTCATTATTAGTGAACATGACGGATCTTTGGATTGGGATTCCAAGCCATTACCTTTCTTTAATATGAAGGAATGGTCTAACCAACCAAGCTACTGCTACTTCATAATATAAATTATATTTTAGTGTTCTTAGCCTTTGTTTAAGGTTCCAAATGAAGGAGTCTACGTTCGTTGAAAATAAGACTTTTTGATAATATTTTACAGGAAATTTTAGTGCCAAATCCAAAAGACCAAATTAATGTACAAGTTAAACCTGAAACTGCAAAACCTTCACCCAAAAAAGCATATTATAAATGAAACATTTAAAAGGAATACAAATAAGATTTATACTTAATTATAAATGTTTAGTAATTATATGCAAATTTCTTTTATAAGTTTTCTAAAATTCACTTATAACATATTTGCACATATATCACATATAACATGCAGTTTTGAAAAACTTTATACAAACATATACATTGTAAACAATTTATAATGTTTGCTTATTCCTACATATGTAATGTTTATTCGTATATTGTATGTCATAAATTATATGCCACATCATAAACTTTTTCCAACTAAGTAATTTATAAAACTAACTGAGTGAAAATGTTTGTTGAATTTAGGTTGAAGCTCAACGTCTGAAAAAGGAATTACCAAAACTTATTAAAGGAATTGGTAATGATGATAGAATAATGGTCTGTGGTTCCACAGTTTCACCCTTTGATGCAGATTTAAAAGGTTTGAGCTCTTGTTACAGCAAGATTATATGCATTTATAGACCAGATCATAGCTGTCGTAGAGGTAAGAATAACGGAAAATTCACATTTTTAGCAAAATTTATTTCAAATTCTTTTGGTTTGCCATTTAAAGACATATTTCATTGTTTCTGAAAATTTTTAAATTAGCTTCATCAATAAAATTTATATCATATTTATTCATAATTAAAAAAATTTATGTCGTATATAAGAATATTTTTCCTTAAAAACCTTTTAATTTAGACTTTTACTGTAGTAAATTCTTTTTTTTTTTTTTTTTTTTTTTTTTTTTTTTTTTTTTTTTTTTTTTTGATATTATGATTTTTGTTTTTTAATATAATAACGTTATATGGAATTTTTTGTCAAAGCTTTATGGAGCGAAATGATTTTGAGTCGAAGAGGCATTATTACTCCAGAAATGGGTCTAAGTACTTTATGTGGGGTATCAGAAGGTTTTACTGCCCCACACATTAAGTATGCTGTAGAAAAGGTACTTATAGTTAATAGTTGTTTGCAAATTACACACTGAAATAAAATGCACGCTTTAAGCATAATTTTATGTAAGAATTTAAATACTATGATTTATAAAAAGTATCCTTTGATAGTTGTGGAAATTTATTCTTTGAATAATGAAAATAAATAACACAAATATTTTAGCATACATTGAATATTTCGATAAATTAAGATTATATTGTATGTTTTATTTCATTATTTATAAATTTTTTGATTGTCTTGAATTTTCTGACAAAATTATCTAAAACAAAATTTATAATTATATGTGAGGAAAAATATATGGATTAAATTTTACATTCATTTATAAACTTATGCAACAGAGTTTTTAAGTCAGTGCTTGTTTTTCATATTATATGTCACAATTAAATTTTAATCACGCTAATAGTATTCGCTTTTTTAAAGGTTTTGACTGATCGTAGATTGGCTCTTCAAAGCAAAGTCCCTTTATTTGCATCTGAATTTATATACTTTTTGGCAGATTTTACCCCAGTATCTTTCAAAGAAAATGAGGAGTACAGGGTATGTGCATTTTAATATCTTTCTACTTTTGTATTTTCAAATAAAAAAGAGTTTTAAATAAAATTAAATAACACAGAAATACATAGAGATTTAAGTAAACACTTATAAATTAAAAAATTAACTTCAATTTTTGCTTTTTTTTATTGTAAAATATTTCATGTTTTATCAATTTTATTCTTTAAAGTTCATTGTTTGGTGAATGATGTACAAAGAATCAATACAAAACTACATTTTAATAACTTTCAGTTAAAAATGTAAATAAGTGCAATGCAGAGATAGTTTCAAAGCAAAACTTGATTCAAATGCAAAAGTGATTCAATTCTATTTACCAGCAATGTTTCCTGATTTGCTATTGCAAAAGTTAAAATATAAGAAAAATAATGTTTGCTGAAAGTAATGCTGCAAATTTTAAAGTCAAATAGCAATTATTGAATGTTAAATTTCTTAGAATGCATACAAAAAGAGTCAAAAGTGGAATGTTTTGAAACATGGGTGTGTGACATATTCTTGTATTGAATGGAGTTTTCTTTTGCTATGTACATATATTATCAAAAATATACATGAAGGAATTAATAAAAATATTTTCTTTATTAAGATGAAAAGAAATACAGTTAAAGACATTTACATTCATATTTTTAATAATTATTTTACATTTTATCAAATTCATCGAATCATAATCTAATATTCTGTAGTCCACATTCCCTCCACTTTATCATCCCTAAAAAGTTTAGGAATTCACAAATCCCCTTATATATGTATTTAACTCCATGCAGAAAAGTAAATCTTTGAGTAATTAATTTTGAATCAGGCTAGTTTTTTTTTTTTTTTTTTTCGCTATCATAATTCTTGATTAAAAACTAATTGCATATTTCTTTTAGAGAGATGAGGCTAATTTTTCTTGTGAAATGTTTTTTATTAAAACATTTTTTAATTTTAATTTTGCAGAAAATATGTTTTTATGTATAGAGATTTATATTCAATGATACAGTTTGCGTGCATCAAGAAAACCTAAAATTGTCACAAAAAAATGGTAGAAAAAAGCTAATTTTCTGCTCAAACAAGAAAATAGCATTGCTTTTGTAATTTTTAGGCTCATCATCTTTGAAAATGTGCAATATCAGGAATTGAACAATATTTATGTGATCTTCATAAAACAATCTGTATAATAAAACTTTATTGAATAAAAACGTTTTAATTGTAGTCCAATATGTTCTGTTAGCAGTTCAATTATCATAAGCGATGATGTTCTTAATGTAATAAATATTTCAGACATTAATTTTTGTTGTCTCATTATTCCAATTCTTCAAACTGTGCTATACAAAGGGAAATAAAAGTGAATTATTTTTTATTTCATTTTCAACTAAATTATGAGATTATGGACTTGATTGGATAGATTAAATTTCTCTTTATATATATGTTTTAATAGTATTGAACTAAATTTACGATAATTTTCGAACAATAAAAAATAGTAAATGATTCTTTCAAATATTATAGATAATTTCAAAGTTTCATAAACGGTTACAGTACGTTTGAAAATTTATACTGTCCATTTTGTTTATATTAGTACATTTTCTTTTGTTAATTTTGTTTCCCTTCATATGTGATTTATTTAAACAATATTAAACTGCTGAAACATGTTCAGATAACTTATTAAAGAAACTGAAATGGGTGTATGCTAAAATTTCCAGCTTTACTCAATACTCAAATATATTCATAAACAATTTTAAAATATATTCATAAACAATTTTTTTTTCATTAAATTTTTCAAAAGTTTTTTGTATTTATCATTGTTTAGTAAGAATAAAAGCAATAATTATAAACTTTCATGAGATTTAAATTTTAATATATTTTAGAATTAAGTAGAACCAAACAAAAAAAAATCTTAAACATATTAAACTATGAAAATTTAATAAAATTATAAGTATGTACTGCTGTTCATTAAAATTACAACACTGAGAAGGAATAATCTTACAAAAGCCTAAATCACGTAAAAGGAAGAAGTTAGAATATGCAAATGAAAGTATATTTCAGTGCATTTGGATGGTGGAAGAAGGAATCCGAATGACATCAGAAGTACTGCTTAATAGATAAATTATCCTGTAGATCTCCCATTCGGAAATCGTTTTGTAAGCTCGGAGCTACCTCAGAATATCATGTTATGCTTCCAGTAAGTCGAATTATGGTTACCAGCAAGTGTCGAAATTCGATGATGACAGGATCAATGTTTTTCGAGGATGTGGACAATGGTCGAAATTCAACCAGTATCATGCTAACATATAATCGTTGGGTTGCTGAGAGTCATACCGAACATCATATGTGATCTCAACTCTTCCATGATTAAAGTGTGAGAGGTTAAACATTGTGATATCTAAAATTCCAAAATCCTACAACCTTATCATTGATCATTAAATCAAAAAATGTGCTTGTTTTCAGCACACCTGATATTTGTTTAACAGGTACATTGGTATTTTAACGTTGCAAAAGAGTCAACTAAACATTATTATTTACTACAAAAAATTGAAATAAAAATGTATTAAGTAATTTTCTCTTATTAAAATATTCTGCACTAGAAATTATTTAAATTTTCAATCAGGCAAATTTAAATATGCAAAAACAATATAAATATTTATTGTTTTTGCATATTTAAATTTAGTAAACTTAAAAAAAGAATTAATTAAGGAAAAGCAACTATTCCTAGTATCAACTAAAAATAAAGTTACATTTACAGAAGTTTATAGTTTTCAGGTAAAAAATTCAAAATATTTTCAAAAAACATTTCAGATATAAAAAATTGCCATATAACACTTTAAAAATTCTAAAACTTGTCAAAGAAAACTTAAAATTTAGAATTTTATTAAGTGACATACACATGGTTAATATGTGTATTTTAAATGCAGAATTTAATATTTATTTAAGAGATATTTTTACTCTTTTATATCAGATACAGCACTGAAATTTCTTTAAAACCAATCGATCAAGAACATACAAAAAATCTAAGAAAACGTGTCAGTATAAATCTGAAATATTATGAAATCTATAGTCATCCTATGAAATGTTTAAAACAGTGTACATTTTATGTTATGTGTGAAACTTAAAATGTATACTACTTATAAATCTATACAAATATAGTAGTATTGTTGAAACTTAATTTACATTTTAATATCTTTTTTTAAATTTAGATTTGGCTCAGCAAAATGCCGCTGCAGAAAAAACGTATTAAAATAATGAAAGAAGATATTGGAGAAATTTCTGAAGAAGGGAAAAATAAAGATAAAACAATTAACAAAAAATATCATAAATTGAATAGTCTTTCCTAATACTTTAGATGTTGATTATTAATCATTATACTCAATAGAATTAAATCTTAAAAAAAAACTATGATTTAAAAAATTAATATATTTGATGAACTAATTTAATTACATATTTCTATATATTAATTTAATTATGTGAATTATTAGGTTTGCATAAAAATGGTATATTATAAATACAATTACTTTCTTAATTTTTTCGCTTTCATTCAATTCAATGTCCACTTCACTTCAAACAAATTATTTTGGCTTATAGTATTTGCTTTATAGTGGTGAGAAAAATATTTTTTGGCTAGTAGCCAACATATGAAGTTCTTAATGTATTGATTACTAATTTTGATTAACCATATGCTTTAATATCATGTTAAATTAAACTAAAATTATTTTATATAATTAACAAGCTCAATAATGTCTAGGAAAGTACTTTAATCTCCATTATTTTCAATTTCAAGCTAATTTACTAACTCTAAACCTAACATTAACTATTTTTCTCCATATATATTTTCTTGCAGTGGTTTAATTTCTAATAAATGTAAAATGAAAAAATTAACTTAATTTACATTTAATATTAATACTGTTATCATTTTCTAAATTATTTCTCTATCTAAAAAGTCAATACTTGTAAAATGTATTGAAAGATTACTTTACTACCATAAATATATTTCACATAATTATATTTGTTCACATTCTAGAACCTTACAGGATTTGTTTAAAATATTTTAATTTAGATTCATTGTATTTAATGGTAAAAATTTGGCATACATATAAAATTGAATGTTAAAAGAATGAATATATTAAATTTGATATAAATTATTGAAGTAGAAAAAAATACAAAGAGCGGTGTTTGTTGTTGATAGCTTGAAAATCAATTAATATATCATACCAATTCTCAAATTTAATACTAGGGTATAAAATTTGAATATTCTAAGACTAGCTAAAAACTATATTCAAACCCTGAAGTAATTTTATGTTGATAAAAAGGATTTTGTTATCTGTTAACTTTTTCTTGCTGATTCCCATAGGACAACTTTAAGTGGATTCAGAATCACATCTATTTACAGTGTAGAATCGAATCGAAGGCCAGAACTCAGACCATTTAACAGCTACCTGAGTTATGTTGCTGTTATTAAAGAATACATTTATCTCAATTATATATTTGTTGCAAATGCAACATATTTATTTATTAAATTAATCCAATAATAGCGAATGTCAATATATAAGGTTAATAAAACTTCTGTACCATTTAGAAAATAAACTTAAACCACAAATTTTCTTAGCCAATAATAAAAGCCCATTAGTATTAATTCAATTTCAAATCAATCTGAAAATTAAGTGTTCAATAAGTTTGAATTATGAAAGCTAACCAGCAATTTGTAGTACTAATCATCCAATTAAAAGCTGAAAATATGAATGTTTTCCTTAAGTTTTTATGTTTATTATTTATATACGTTATTAATGAATATTCTTTTATAAAAATTTAACAGTTTCATAGGTCATTTAAAGTAAAACATGCTTTAGCAGAGGTCTTTGACTTTCCAGTTCCAATCAAAAAGAAAAAGGAGTAAAAAATTAAATGTGAGGTAAAATGTATAAAATTATATAATTTTAACCAGTAAAAAAAAGGAAATTTACAGACAATAAATTTCTTGAAAAAATTCAGATCTTTTTTTTATCATTTCTTTGTATTTTATAATTGAAATAATTATTAAAAGGACTAAATTCTATTATTTATGTCATATTATTTTTTGTCATCTATTATGTAAATACTCTTTCGTTATTAATTTTGTGCAAAGAATCACAAATTGCAATTTTAGCTCAAAAGATTGTTATTTATAACGTTTAAGTCGTCCTTATTTATAAGTTTGTTTTTAAATATTTGCTGAACCATATTTATTAATTGATTTTCAGTGATATAAGAAAAAAAATTATGTCATCGATTTACATTTAACTTTTATATCCATTTTACTTTTAAACAAATTTTTGTACAAGAGGGGGGGAAAAAAACAAATATTTTTCATGCACACAATTACAATTTTCCAATTGACTCAACCTCAGTTTTATAATTAAGGATATATGTTTTTTTTTTATATTGCATTTTTAATGTGAATTTCAAAAATATCTTTTGCATTTTTATGTGATCTTATTGTAATACAAATTTTATAAAATTAAAGCATAAATTTTTAAGGACAATTATATTTATGTTTTAAAACATTTCCATGCTATTTCATGAGAATTGTATATTAATGTCATAATTATTATGTAATAATTATATAAAAAGAATATGATTAAGAAATTTTAATAATTATAAAATTTTTTTTTTTTTTCTTTCAAAAGTGATCCATCAAACAAATATCAATACACATTTCTTCAATATTAAATTTCTAACCATACACCTTTATTGGAGTAACTCTCCTAATAAATTAAAATAAACATAAAAATTTACATAATGAAAGTTATTCAAAATAATAAATTACTGAAACTAAACACTGTGGCACAATAGCTCAAGGGGCTGAGACTTTTAGTGCCCACATTTGTTTTCTTGAAAGATAACTCTGATATGCAAAGCATACGTCTCAGTTAAGTGGTCAGCCTAATATGAAGTCCCCAATGGTTATTTCCCATGGTATCAGTTTTACTGACCCACTGAAGGGATGAAAAGCTGCATTGACCTTGTCTAGCCTAAGTATAGAATCTCAGACAATAAATTAATCATTGCAATTATATGTATAGTTTTAATTTTATGAAATAGCTATATCATTTGAATGGCATTCCCATAAAAACAAACTAAGTCTCCTAGATTTGTTTTCTATAAATGTCTTAAGCACATGAAATCTGTATTTTGTTGCCATAGTATTCTGTAGTCAATAGTTTTAATAGTCATAACAGTTGCATAGGGAAGTCCTCCAGATATACTGTTGACTTTTAATTCACCACGATTCAAAATTATGTGATGGTTGGCCTCCTTCAGTGCAAAAATATCGGTCCACTTTTAATCAAATACTGATTAAAAGTGGTCAATTCTTTTATTGATATGCAGATAAAAAATTATTCAGAATTTTAACATTCTTGAGATTAATGATATTGAAATTCGTATAAAACGAGGTTTCTTAAAAATCTGTAATTTTTTGTTTTTAAAAAAAGACCAATAGATGAAAGATTCTCCATGTTTGATTTTTTTAACCGTTTTAATTGAATCACTTGAAATCATTTATTTTGAGAGTAATTAAGTTCCTTATTCAATTGTTCATCAAATATAAATTTCATAAAGGTCTTGAATTTGAATCAGTCAAAATAAATAAGTTAAAGTAATTGAACATAATGGATGTTATTACTTAAAAATGTTTTTCTAGATAGAGCCCACTTAAAATTAATTTCTTCACTCATAACAATGACATCTAAAACATAATATTTCAGCACAAATTCAATATTATACTTTTGACATATTTTTGAATTTGGCAATTTAAAATTATAGCCAAGCTGATGTAATTGTTACGCCATAGTTTCTTTCTAAATAAGTAAATTAAATCTGATTAATAATAAGAATAAAAATTATGAAATATTAGGATTTTTTTTTACAAAAAGAAAATTCACTTGAACTATCCTCACAATAATTATAATGAAAGTCTGCTATTAAAACAAAGTATTATAAATTTTCCCATGATGTATAAGCTTATGGTGCCCTGTAGAATGATGTTGAATATATTTACAAGTAATATTCTCAATCTGTCATAATAAAAGTACAAATTGCCAGAAATACAATAAAATCCACCAAAATTTCAACAAAAATATTCTAAAAAAATTATAGTTGTTGAAGTTATGTTTATTACAAAAAAAGGTTCAAAAGTCATTACTCAAGCAAAAAATCCACATCTATTTAATAATCAATGTTTTTACTCTTCACAGACAACTAACACATCATTTACGTATGAAAAAGGCAATATGTGATATTTATCAAATATAGTTTATTTTAAAGACCCATTTAAAACATATTTGCTTAGTCATGTAATGAAAAAAATATCAAGTGTGATGTTTGTCAGAAATATTTTCGTCTAAAATGCCCTTTAAAAGATCATTTGTTTATTCACATGAAAGAGGAAATTTGTCAAACATTTCAGTTTAGAGTATTTCAAAATGTCATTTGCTAACTCGTAAAAGAGAAACCTCATGTATGCAATATTTGTCAAAAGTTTCACAAAATTGCTAAAACATCATTTAGCATTTTTGTGCTTACTCACATAAAGATGTATGTTATTTGTCAGAAGTGTTATCTTCATAAGAGCTATTTAGAATATCGCTTATTCAAAGCATTAAACTTAAAAAGTATAAAACATGTGTTTGCATGAATAAGATGGAATTTCAGACTGACGTTTCCCTTAAAAAATTAGTTTGAAAATTAATCTTATTCATACAAAGAAAAGCGAACTGTGTAATATTATTAAAAAGAAAGTTCTTTCACAGGAGCATTGAAATATCTGCATATTTAAATAGACATATTTAAATAGAGGAAGACATGACATATAATATCTGACAAAAGTGTTTCTCATTTAAGAAGAAAAAGAAAATTCATTTTAATTTTCCTCACAATAATTCTGATGAAAGTATGCTATTAAAATGAAATATTCTAAATTTTCCCACGATGCATAATTTATACTATGCACTATATATTTAATATTCTTAATATGTCATAATATGACAAAATGAGACTCAACAATCAACTCAATTTTAATAAAGTCTAAATTACCAGAACTGTTTAAAAGTTTAAAACCTTTTTTTTTTCCCCATATATTTTAAACAAATAAATTATGGGAATGGATAACTCTTAAGAAAATTTTGAAAAATCAAATGTTTACGTATATGACACATAAATTTTACAGATTTAATATTCCAAAAACTTCATATTAATAAAATCAGTATTAAGTGGAAATCAATTTTCACAATTTTGACTTGCTAACTGTTGGACATATGGATATAACTATGAAGTACCCCTTTCAAGATTATATAATAAAATTTCCATGGAAATACAATCAACCAATAAGATGATTAATTCCAGTAGATTAAAAACGAATATTTTTTTTAAGCAGAAAGCTTATATTTTGATTTTTCAAATGTAAATTCTTTAACCAGAAGAGAGAGATTTAAAGAATTGGGATGCATTTGTTCTTAACTGAAATATGTTAAAATTAACATCAAATGCTATTATAATTAAATGTTATGTTACTTCTTTATGAACAAAATTTTTCAAATTTTGATTTACTTCCTTCAACAGCATTTATTTGAGCTGACAATTATTTTCAGTAGAAATCAACATTAATTAATTTAAGAATAAATCATTGAAAGAAAGAGGACAACTAAAAATAATTTACTCAACAGAGTTGAGTCATAAGTCTAAAAATTATTTCTCTATTTGTAGTCCTCTGAAACATGCAAAGTGAGAAAGATAAATGCTGAACAATAAAATAAATGTAAAAACTCATTTTCATTGTTTACATTTCCTAATATTAAAATGGAAAATTATGATATGAAACATAAATTTCATTAAAAACATAAGAGTTAAATATCAAATGCAGAAAGGTTTTTATTAAAAATAATCAAAATACATAGAATTGGATTTAAAAAATTATTTACAAAACTGTCAACAGTTTTATTGAATAACTACTAAGTTCACAGAGCCTTATATAAGGAAAACAATTTCATTTGCAACCATTACTTGATTAGCTTCAGTCATTACTTCAAGTGCACTGTTTATTTCTTCTGGGGTAAATGGTTGTTCAATTTGCTGCTCAGATAAGAAGTCATTTAAAGTCTGAAGGGGAACTGATTGTGCATGTCGTTCTTTAAATAATTTGGAGATCAAAGACCTAAATTCTTTCAACCTGAAAAGTTTAGGGAGAAAAAAAATTTTTTTAGTTAAATTTTTTTTATTATTAATGACACAACTGATACATAAAATACAGATTTAAGTCACAACTTCACTTTAAAATAATTCATATTTAACAGTTGCCAAATGAAAATTTAATACAAAAGTTACTGAAAAGATTAAATAATTGGTTGAAATTAATTTTCAGTACAAATTATTAAAACTATTGCTGATTCATATTAACTTTGTAGTTTAAAAAACTTAAATGCGATCCGTAATTTTCTTAATAAACCAGAAATTGCACAAACAATACTAGTTTATTTGTTAAAATAAATATCTAAAGTATGCTTACATGAATATTCATTGAAATATGTAAAACTTACCTAGATTCTGGTAAGGCACTAGATGCTTCACTAGTATCCATTCTTGAAGATCCACTCTCACTCCTTCTAGATTGAGATGGTTGATCTTCAGAGTCTAAAAGAAGGGAATACATATTAAACTTTCATGAATATAATTTAATTAAATTTAGTTAATTTTATTTAGATAAAGCTTAATACTAACAAACCAAACTTTAAAAAATTCAAGAGTTGCTAAATTTTAAAGAGATCAGGGGAAAAGGTTCACTCACAATATCCCATTAAAAATTTAGATGCAGGAGAGCAATATTAAATAAAATAAACATTCTTTCTCTTCTTTGATCATTATTATATTGTAATGAATTTTGTATTCATAAAATAAAATTAGGCCAAAGAATGGGTTAAGATACAATATTCATCTTAACAATTCTCATACAAAATTATAATGTGATTTTCGATGAATATGGCATTTAAATCAATACGTATAGACTATGCAATTCGATTTCATTAAACACAGGATAATACTTCACTAACATTAAATACGTCAATATTCTTCATTTATACTCAAAAGCAAAATTTAAGAATTTCTACATAAAAAAATTTAATTTTTATTAGTGGTCAAAACCCAGTGTTCAGGGGTTCAGTCTCAAAAACTTGCAGACAAGCTTCTATTATGTTTGAATTACATTGAGTATAAAGAATTTATTTTAATTAATAAGTAATAATCTTATTATTCTAATTTGAAATGTAATATGCATTAATATTACAATTCTAAAAATAACCAAAAGGAAAATATATAATGTACTATAAATAGATTTCTGTTAATAAAAATGTTTTGCATATGAAAATTAATGCTTAAATAATATATTGATTCCGGAATTTACTCAAAAAATTTTATAAAATTATTCACAAACTGATACATATAAAACTAAGAAGGACACTATATTATTTCAGTTAATTGAATTAACAATCCCTACTATTTTTAAGTTTTCAAATCATTATAATAAAAAAAAAACATATAGTTAAGCAATATTAAAATAATGCTTCCAAATAATATTTTTCATTCAAATATTCTGATTTCTAATATTCTTCATAATTTATTTGTAATTAAAGAAATTACCTGCTGTGGTATCAAAATCATATGGATCATATCCTTCTTCACCAGGTTTAGGTTTGGATTGGGGTTGTTTCCTAAGAAAATATTAAAATTTTATAATATATTTTAAAAATGAATAAAGGCTTTCTAAAATAATTTTTGAATAAATGAATTAGTTCATAATAAAAATAATTTTTTGCTAACGAGTTTACTGAATGTATGAAGTTACTTTTAAAAAGCATCCTAAAATTATATTACTAAATTTTATAGAAGTAATGAAATATATTAAAATAGAACACAAATGTTGAATATTCATAATTATTTCTTTACAATTGATTTTAAATAGTTATCTTCACTTAAAATTATGCCTCAGTAGGTATATTTTTTAATCAATTTGAATAAATTGGTTGAATAAATAAACTAAGTTTTGCAGTTACTACATAAAAATTTTTGTATTCTTTCTGAATTCAGAATATACACAAACATAAAAGTTTCAAAATAGTTTTTCAAAAATAGTTGTTAATGAATAAAATATAAAATTTGTAAACATTCAATTTTGTTGACATACAGCTCATGCTTTATGGTAAAATGATGTATATTTTAGAGGAAACTACGCAATACATACATATTTTCAAGTTTTATAGCATGATTTACATATATTCACTATACATAAAAAAAAATGCAAGTTAATTCAAAAATCAGATCAGTTACTTTTTTTTGTGGCCATCTTCAGATTCCTCATCACTGGAACTATCCTCATGACGTCTTCTTTTCTTTTCTTTTTCCATAACTTTTTTAAAATAAGCAAACTGAACAAGATCAATTGCTGCTTGAGCATCTTTGATGTTAACTGTATTAGACATTCTAGCTTTTGCATGAGCTGTAGAAAGACGAATTAAGGTTTCCAAAGAACGTGCTGTAACAGGTTGGGTCTAAAACAATAAACAACAGCATTAACATTTATTCTATTGTACACCATATAATGAAGAAATCTGAACCAGCATCTTACCCTGGCAATATCTGTATTTTGTGTGTCAAATGCTCTTAGCTTTGTGTATTCCTCAGAAAGCAATTCACATGCTTCAGCTGTCAATGTAGGTTTCACAGCTTTGGCTAAATGTACATATTTCTTCATAAACTCAATGCTTACAACTTTATCCCTGAAATAAAAAAAAAAAATTTATGAATATTTTTCTCCAATAAATGAATTTCATTTTAATAAAAAAAAAAGAAAAAAAGAAAGAAATATAAATATATTTGTTTTTAGTTGAAATTATGTACTATCATTTTCTTTTTAATACAAATAAAATTGCATTAAAATATTTTATCACATATTTCCCGACATTTGACTCACAATTATAGCAATACTTAGTCTAAAACAATATCCAATCAACATGTCTATGATTTCATATAATAACTAAAGTAGTTAATTTTTGAATAATGAAATTTTAAGACATTAAAAATATCTTTAAATATGAGCATAATTGGATATTTTCAAATTTAATTTGAAAATTTATTTCAGCTTAAAATATGAAATAGTGCAACATAAAGCCAAGATAGAATAGATTAGGCAACTTAGATTCTTTTTCTCAAAATCTAGAGGAAGAAAAAAATTTCATTTAAATGGGAAAAAATTAAAACAGTATAAAAGTGAAAAAACTGAAAACAAGCATAACAATCACATAAAATCAAGGGCTTTTTAGAGTCAAAAGAACATCTAAATGAATTGCATGCAATTTCTAACAGGCATTGTGTATATTATATATTTTACATATGTATGCATAAATTGGTACTATTTATAAGATTAACAAATAAAAGTTTTGTCAATGAATGAAATGAGATTAGGTATGCAAATTAGTGTATCATGTATTTTAAAAAATATTGCTTGAAAGAAGGAATACCAGTTGTTACAAAAGCAGATCAATAACACACTTTCATCAATTATAACATTAAAGTGAAGAGAGCTTGTTCCATGTTGCTTGAATTATGATTTCAAAGTAGGTCTATTAGCAGCTTCATCATGTCAATGAATATGCCAAGAGTTTGGAGATAGTCCAGTGAATGAATGTATTGCAATGCAGTGGCTTTAAAATTTCAGATTGAGAGATTTGCCCTTCAATAATGAGCCTTACACTGAAGAGTTAGAGACCTTGGATAACAAAGTCCAGCAGGTGGCTATTGAAGCCATGCAGTGAATTTGCTAGACAGTTTAACGTTTTTGATTGAACAGACTTCACTAGCACTGCATAAGTAAGAAGACTGACCAAGGGAGTGCCACATAATTTGTTGAATGCAACAATAAACAAGTGGAAGCTTCTATGTTGCCTCTTTCTTGGGGCCATATCACATCTATATTCAATTAAGTTCCTACCAATGATAAAAAATGGGTCTTTTATGACATTCCAAAGTATTCCACTTATTGGTTGGCGCCCCAGCATACTGTTCCTCACAAAGGTGAACCCATCTATGTTGCTATGCAAGATTATGCTTATGTACGCATGCAAAATTAAAATTATATGTGTCTGGTGGGTTAGTAATCAAGTGGTTCACTATCAACAACTACCAAATCAAGATTATTGCTTGATTTGCTTATTGTTCAAATATCATTTCTGGCACACAAGGGCTAATTAGACAGGGACCTATGATTTAAAGTGGATTACAAACCACTACAAACATCCAACCCTATGAATTGTTGAATGGTTAATTAACATGAGTTGCTGAACTTGGCAAGAGCACAAACCATTCACGGCCGTATTCACCAAACATGGGATAACTCGAAAGTTGCGTAACTC
>JAPDSC010148003.1:0-14782 GCA_026290005.1 Latrodectus geometricus
AAAAAAAATCAATGAACACTAGGACAATATACTTGTATTACTTTCATGTTTGCTATTTCAATATTTAGCTGATTAAAGCAATTAAAAATTTATTTTAAAATTGTTTTATTATAGTTTACTTTTTACATAAGTTTTAAACTAATAAAAGATGGCTTATTTTTAAAATTAAGAAAATTGTTGTGTATACATTTCTTTTTGTATTCATTATCATACAATGAAGATTACTTGTAAGTATATTTATGGATCATATTATATTTTATGAGGTTTTGAGTTAAATAATAAAATGGAACAAAACATTGTTTTAATGAAATTTTATAATTTCTCAGAAACAATAAAGATATTTATGATTAAATTTCCTTCATAAAAATAAATTTGACAGCTCATTTTAATCAAAATCATCAAATATGATTCTCATTTTGTATTATATTTGTAATCAAAAACTTTATGTAAATTAGGAAAATATAATATCAAATCAAGTAATAAATTGATTTACTTTTAGTAACGTAATAAATGATTTTACAAAATATTTTACTAAAACTCAAGAAGAATCTTTAAGCTGAATTGTTTATCTGCATTTTAATTTGGAACATTTCGTATAGCAATTAACACGTTGAACGAAGTTAAATATTTACTAACTAGAAAAATCAATAAATCCTTTTAATTTTAAATTACAAAATTACACTTAAAACCTGTTCTGTACATTCAACAAATACAATTCATTTGATGATTACATTTGATTTATGCCACTTTATTTTTAACAAAGCATAAAAATATTATACTTCAGGTTGTTTTCTTATTCTAGCAAAATCTCGAAAAGTTCTTGGAGAAGATACTTCAGCAATGTTGATTGGTTGCCTTTGGGATCGAGTCACGTGCACTGAAGATGATGCTTCAATAATTCTACTCTCAGTTGACAAAAGCGTAGTTGTGCGGACGTTAGGTTGATGTCGTATGAAAGGACTGTACCATGGTTTCTTAGTCCGATTTATGTGTGGAATCGCTGATACAGTTGCTGGACTGGGACTTGAGGTTGTTGTTTGTAGGGCAGCTGTAAAACGATTAGTAACTCTTCTACCTCTATTTTGAATACTAGGCCTTATTGTTGTAGAAAGCAATTGGACAGCATTTGTAGACTTAGAGTCTGTTACAGGAGCTCGGAATCTTGGTGAAACATTGTTAGGCTGGTTTGATCGTGATTGAAAATTCCTTCCTTCCCGAATATTTTCAGCTACAGGTAAAGTGTCAATGGTTAAATATTTAATTAGTTATTTATATTGATAAATAATTTTTATGTGATAAAATTTCATACAAATAAATTAAATTGACGTCCTAAATAATATAATAAACAAAGTGTATATATACATCATAAATTAACAGAAAATTTAAAAAAAATTTAATTTACTTAATATACTGCGGTAAAAACAATAAGTAAAAGTCATTATTTCATTGCCTTTTATTTAAAAAAAATATTTTTAACACATTTTTAATCAAAATAAATAATATTATGTGCATTTTAAAAATAAAAAGCATGATAAGAGAAAGAATTAAATAATCCACAAGGGCAAAAATGTTATAAAATTATTAAATAAATAGAAAATCTTTCCATTTTTATTTTTTATGGAAAATTTAAAATATGTAATGAATATATTTAGTAGCAGCTATTTATATTCATGAAATATATCTATGTGAAATGTATAAAAAAATTCTGCAATTTAAGAATAAATTGTAAAATCCTCAAATAAATTATTTTATTCCAATGAGCCTTATAATTAAATGAGAAAAATGTCACGAATTATTTTTTCATGATTAAAAATGTTAGAGAAATGCAATTCGTCTATAAAAAGTATTACATTTTTATAAATGCAATAAATATATTTCAACAAAAAATGACTGAATTAAAATTCATTGTGAATTAACTTTTAGATTTGATATTAAATTATGTTATATTAAATATTAAAAAATTAAGTAATTGGAAGTAAAATTTTTTTGATTAAAACATACGAAAATAATTTTCAACATAACATAAATAAAAAATTTTCTCAGTGTCAGAGTAATTTAAAATTGGGATCATTAATGCATTTTGAGTTTGTGTAAAAAATTATAAATTCAACGTAATAATTATTTTAGATAGTTGACAATATAATTAATATCATTTTATATCATTAATATCAATTATATATCCTTTTTTATATAATTGACAATAGTAATAATCAATTATTATTTAAAAATTTTGTTTTAAAAGTCAAATGAAAAATTCGACATTCTTTAAAAATAAAAAAACACATATATTTAAATTAAATATAAAATTTAAATGGAAATCTTTACCATTTTTTTCAAAAAAACAGTTATTTATTTTACAAAATATCAATTATTTGTAAAATGATTATCGAATGAAATTAAGATTAATATCTATTAAAAAAATGTGTTCTTTCTAACAATTTCGAAAATTAATATGATACGAAATAAATACAGGATTATTTTAAATTCTATAAGGACAAAATTATTATTTATCTGGATAATGAGAGTTTTTTGAAATACACAATCTTCACACACAAAAAAATATTGCAAATCATTTCTAAATTAAAAATTAAAGCAATTGGTCTCTTAAAGTAAAGGCACAGTTTGTCCTTTTTTAACCTTACACCACAAAACCCAACCAACCATTCATCTCTTAAAGTAAAAGAAGAGAGTCACAAAAATATTTCTCATTTTCCAACTTCGCAGAAGGCAAATTTTGATTTCGTTGAAGACAACGCTTTACCGGTAGCGAAAGAGATTTGACTATCAACTTATGGTACGACAATAAAAGAATGATTGAAATTCAGTAAGCACGTTGTTTCGACAACTAAGATAGCATTTAACTGAATAAGAAACTTAGAGTGTTGTTGGCTGATTTGAGGCACCAAGAATGGTCCAAAATAGTAGACGCCACTGGATTTTCACACAGTCTGATTTCCAAAACCTGGAACTTGTTTTTAGAGACTTAAAATACAGGCCAGAGATCGAAATAATTTGGTGCAAGGGATATGTTTAATAAAAAGTTAATTACAGCAGGGATATTCTTTTTAAGGATAAGTTGCAATTTACCCTTCATAGTAATCGGAAGATTTCTTGTCAATAAATCGTGAAAACCGAACATTATGTTACCCTACAGTTCAAATCTGGAGAGGCATTTTGTTGAACGGATGAGCTCATCTCGGCATTTTCGACAAAGGTTTTGTAAACATAGATCCATATTGTAAGATGTTAAGATATATAAGGTGTGATGATACTTCCGTGAGTACATGTATTGCGAGGTGTCTACGTATTAGGCTTTGTTTTCTAGATGACGTGCCTTTGACACACTAGGCATCTGCTGTTTAATAGCTACTGGTTGAAGAAGATAAGATTAGAATGGCTCCGCCAACGTGTTCACCAGATTTAAGTTCAATAGAATATGATATGCTTTGAGTTGATGATTTGATGCATGATTATATCCTCCGAGAAACACCCAACTATTAAAACAGTTTTAACTTGAAAAAAGGTTTTTCTTACCTCAATTAAGGTTGCATGATTTCCGGCTCAGTACAGAGAAACGGTACAAAGCAAGCATTGCAATAAGGGTAAAGCATATGCTATAATAAGGAATGTCTCCATGTCGTTCTTTGACCTTGACAGACTATATAAAGTTATATGTAACTATATAAAGTTTATTTGTTTGATTCCATACTACATGCAATGTATTCCTTTTTGGCAACTCTTGATTTCATCACCGTTTCAGTACAAAATATTTTCACGCATTTCTGAGTGTTTTGTAGTTAGATGATATCTCATGAATTTATAGAAAAAATCACTTGTTTCTTATGTTTTACACACCAATGTATTTATATACACTGAGGCCCTTATGATGGCAACAATAAACATGATGGTTTATTCGGGATCAATGTGTCTATGTGAATAACTCACTAATTCAGCAATCTTTCTCCATAGTGTCTTTGGTCTTGAATCTAGTGATCGTAGTGTGGCAGACTCAAATGAGATTCGTCTATGAAGATCATGTTGCTTCCTTTTGTTGTCCATGCCCTTCGTTTATCGCACCACTAATTGGACAAATAGATGTAGTTTTGAATATATTGTAAACAATATAATAAAATATTTGCGGATATTCCACTCTGTTGAAAACATAAGTGAATTTGGCATGGCAATGTATCGAATGATGCAAAACAGACTGAAGCTGTTGGGCTTCATCAGAAGTATGAACGATCATCATTGCCCAAATTTTTAACTTTAGATTAGAAATTCAATTTTTTATGTTTATTTGTTTTTAAATTTT
The DNA here is from genome assembly GCA_026290005.1 of Latrodectus geometricus. Taxonomy (NCBI): domain Eukaryota; kingdom Metazoa; phylum Arthropoda; class Arachnida; order Araneae; family Theridiidae; genus Latrodectus; species Latrodectus geometricus. The sequence goes on from JAPDSC010148003.1 coordinate 4,313, forward strand.
ATGACAATCTTTGTTTGATTAAAATACTTTCTTATGTGGTAATTTATATTTAAACCACCTAAATTGAATTCTTTATATGTGGACCTCAGTAGAATGTGAAATGTATTTAAAATGCTTAGGTTTTGAATTTCTCCAAAATTGTATGTATTTTGACAATTCATTTTATACATTTGGAAAATAAAGTACATCAAAACCACTTTATGTATTCTTAGTGTTTATTTCTTCCAAGTGATGTTTTAAAGGATGAAGAAGAAACAAATGAAGAATAAGAAAAGGAAGGGAGAAAATGAAAGAAAATTTAAATAACGATTTGAAAATTTGATTTGTTAACCTTTTGTGATAACCTGAATGAAAATATACATTGCAATATTGCTAAAATCATTTGAAAACAGACATAAATTATGCAAATTCGCTAAAAAAACAAATTCATATATATAAATTTAGAATTTTATCTTCAATTATATAATCTTTTATTAGTTATATTTTAATTAAAGTTTAAAATGAAATAAAACATAATTTTAACTTAAGTGTTAGTTTTACTGGAAAAACTTAAGTTAAATTAAAATTTTTCCAATAAAGCTCCTTAGCGACTTGTATATCTTTCCCGTTAGTATACTTAGTTGTTTATTTTATTTCTTAAATAAATAATAAAGCTCTGGATTTGAATTTCATGAAAATATATAATGGTGGAGCACAAAGTTTTGTTCCTTAGTTCAGATATCGTTTCTTCAAATGATAAAGTGCTTTTTCTGTATATCATTACCTTTCACGCATCAAGATATATATAAAATAAAGTACTTTAAATAGATATATTATTCATATAAGTTAATGCAACATTTAGTGGCGAGATTGAAGTCAAAACATTATTCATTCTTCGTTGATTATCAAAGTAAAGTGCAATGCGAAACACAAAATCATTTTGTAGATATTTATCAGACTCTAATTACCAATAAGAAATTTTACAGAGTTTTTTAAATAAAGGAAATTTCATTCCCCCAAAAAAATTTGCTTCTAAAATGAATTCAGATACGTAACATATTTATTTAATATTTCAGTTTCAGTTAAAATTATTTCATAATGCATATAAAATAATTCAGTATTACTTAAATACATTATAAAATAATAATTTATTTTAGTCATTTAAAAAACAAATTTAATGAAGAAAATATTTTGAGATATATATCTTGAAATAAAAGATAACTATTTAGAATGCACTTCTCTATTTTGTGACAGTGAGACATTTAATATTGTTTCTTTACGAATTAATTCTTAGAAAATTGGTTTACACGAAATTCTTCCATTTCATTTGCATTGAATTGTAAAGTCTTTAGAATTTGCACAATATTTATGAATGATTTACTAACCTTTCTAAGAAAACAAAATAACTTTCATGCAAACCTTAGTGTTTCTTGAATGCTTGAAATATTTCTTTTAGTTGCCTAATTTATAAGTCCTCTATTTTAAGACAGAAGTTTCTGTTTACTTAATGCAAATCACTTGTCAATTTATTCATGAAACTACTTAATGAACAAAGAGATACAAAACAAACTGATTGCTTCACATTATTTTTCTCTCATTTTGAAATTTATCAAATAATCTTCAAAAGGTTCGAAATAATCTGTATTAAAGTGCAAAAGAAATAAAAGTGTTTGAAATACTACTCATACGATTTAATTTTAATAATATAACACTAAACTACACTTCAACGACAAATTTATACATTTTTATCAATGAATGATTTGCTATTTATTTTTGGTAAAGGGACTTATTTTAGTCATTTAATGAGTAACTTAGTTTAAAAATGAATCAAATGCTTTATACAAATTGCAATACCTCACATCATTTAAAATGAAACAATAATGTATCATTAAACATTAGATTTTTAGCTAAACCAACATTGGATTTTTATATTGCATTTAAATATCATAACAAAAACTAGAAATAATTACTTGTTATCTAATAGTAAAATTTTAAAAATATAGTTTGAGAAGTAAGAAATTACTTTTATAACATTTATTGTAGAAAATTATTATTCTAAAGATTAATCTTTGCTTGAAATTAAATTTTCTGCATATATTACTACTCAAGAATAAAATTATGTTGTTAATATACATACTTGATAAAAAAAAAAAAATCTAGTTACTTTTGCAAAAGTATAAAAAATTTTCATTTTTTTCATTTTTATGAATTAATTTAAAAATAACAACATTTGTTAAAATGATTCATTCACTTCTATTAACTTTGTAATTAAATAAGTATACTTAATACATTTTCAAGAATAATTATTACAAAGATATGTACATTGTAAATTAATCATAATTAATTCATAAATTTCAAACATGCATTTGCATTAGGACAACGATAAGGTATTAATATAGTCTAATTATAAGATTATTATTAAAGTTCTCTAAATATAAGATTGCTGTAAGCTATTAGATTGTTATCAATTGTACTCTAAAGATGGCCTTTTAAAGTCTCTTTCAAAATGAAATATTGCAATGTATCAGATTGATAATGTAGGAGTGTTACGAAATTTTAATAAATTAATTAATTAATGATATACTATTAAATGACCTTTGAGAGGAAAATATGTACTAAATATTTTAAAATATATTTCTGGCAAATTTATTATAAAATATTTCTGCAATAAGCTACGACTAACTATTTCTTCGCTTTTATTGTCTAGAAAGAAAATCCACTAAAATTTTATCTTAACTCAACTGTTTTAACTACAGTTTTTTAATTAAATGAGTAATTTAAAAGAAAGTAAGAGTAGAAGATAAATTTTCAAGTCATATACATCATGAGGATTATAAAATAAGATACGTACTTTGATACCGATTCCTATTATCATCTTTATTTGTTTCTGATATTTCATCCATCTTCTTTCTGCTCCTTCTTTTGGGTTCAAAAAAGTATACTTTAAAAGGCTTTGGCGTTGTACTACTTGTTACTGAAATATCAGGTGTAGTACTGCTTTTGTAAATAATAGTAGAACCTCTAAAATTTCTTTCATTTCTGACAGCATTTCTTAATGTCATCGGATTTGATGTTGGCCTCAAATATATTCTTGAAATGGACGTGGTAGTATCCAGTCTTCTGCTCTGTCTAACAGAATTGGTTGTTAATCCACTTGTAAGTCTGCTTGTTCTGGGAACAAAAGTGGGAATGAAACGATGTGGTGTAGCAGTCGAATGACGAAATCGTGTCGTAGAAGTAATTGGGAGGTTATTTCCAGCACCATCTACAAGAAAATATCTCTTTTAATATATTTATATTCATAGGTCATTTTAAAAAAAATATTCTATGCTCGGGTATATAAGTGAGTTTTGACGTAAATTTGATAAATATGAGAATATTTTTACAAAAGGCACGTGAACAAAGAAAACCTCTCTTCATTAATTCATCCATTTAATATATTATTTTAAAAGAAATTTTATAAATTCTCATAATTCATCTTTACAAATCGATTTCATAGTAATATGTTTATCTTAAGTACTAATTCTGTAACAAACATTCTGAGTAAAACATGTATTGAAATAAAATCCTTTTGTGGACTTATATAATAGATTGATTAATTAAAAATTTGAATTAAAGTTTTATTACACTTGAGTAACTATTCATAATCACTTAATTCAAAAGTTTCAGGGAATTTTTTTTAACTCATAGCATAATAAATAATATTACAATTTAGATGTTACCATTATTATATTTTAAAAACGTATGAGTATACAGACATTTAAATTCATGAATTAACGTGTCATTTAATGACGAAGGATTTTTATGACACATCATATCAAATGATACTATTAATAATAAACTAAATTTTTTCACATAACTCAAATAACATGATGTATGATAAAATATAAAGTGATTAGATTTATCTGTGATTATTAAAATACCTTTTTTACATGTTTTGAAATTGCATAACAACCAATTTCATGATACAAATGATACACAAAACTGAACATCTGGATCCTATTATTTATAAATATGTTTGCCTGATTACAATAATATATTTTGTCGAATAACTCTTCTAAGAGATTTGGAAACTGAAAAAACTAATCAAAACGCTAACATATATGAAAGTAATAATTTTTGATATTTTCAGAGAATGATGAATATTCTAGAAATATTACCATTTTTTGACACAGACATGCATGTAACTTTCTCTTTAGAATGCTGATAGATTAGGAAAGAAAGTAAATAAGTAAGTCAAGAAATCTTGATTATTGAGTATCACGTGTTGTCATGAAGTATTCTGTTAGATTATGGTTCATGCCAAACGCTGAAACTATTAGTGAATCATGGATTCCATCACCCCATAGATGTAGAATTCGATGTTCAGTGCACCAGCAATGTTTTCTAGAATTATGCTGGAATGAAATACAATACCACACCAAACCTTGACATCAGGTGCAAAACCAGTGTAGTAATTCATAATGCAATAATACAGAAATGACTCCCTACGGTGCATCGAAATTAGAGTCCAACCATCTTGGTTTCTCAGACAGAAGCGGTGTTCATTAGTAAAAGCAACGTGGTTCTATTCTGTTGTTCATACCTGTTGATCATCGCACTTTTAGCTCTATTAACACCTATAGTTTTAATTCCAGGACATACGAAGAAATGGTAAAATAGCAGACATTCAACTCAGCTGCAAACGACATCAAATAGTTCTAGAAGACACTGAATAGTGTTTAAGAGATTAAATCTGTTATGATGTGGTTCATATTGTGGCTTACTGATCCATCACTACCATGCTACCATAAGTCTGTCAACACGTGTAGATGTGCGATAAAGTAGATGTTATTCGTCCGGTCGTGGTCCATCTTCCCTCTTGTATATATCAATTGCGGATTTAATTAGTGATATTTGATTTCTTCCAACACGATCACCAATTTGCCTGAAATATAATTAGCAGTTTTATAAGATATTTATCACCTTCGATCTTACTCAGATGCAGAAAAATGACGAAAGATATTCGATGTTTTTATAAAACAAAATAAAACTGCTAATGCAAAAAAATAATCAAAAAACAATTATCAAACTTCAAATCAGTATTCTCTCTTTTTTTCTCCTTTATAAAGTGCTTTTAAATGTCTTTTAAAGATATCCCTGATTTACAAAAGTACTGAAAGCTAATAATTTTGATATCTCATTGACACTAATGCTGAACGTAAATTTGACTTGATTTACAATTTTTTTTTAAATAAGATTGTCTCCTTTTTCGGGTGTGTCAGCAGTGTACCTTAATCTCATTAATTTAGTGTTATTGCCATAAAAGTCGTGTCATGAATTAATTATACACAAATGAATGTCGGATGATAATTATAATTTTATATCCACATATTTTTGATTTATTTGATATGATTGATGTTTAAAAATCACGTATTAGATGTGTTGAATTAAGAAACCAAATTGTTATAAACTTGCCTGTAACAGCAGCATTCACCATTTTTTTCAAATTTAAAAATACAATATAAGATTGGCAAAATAATTAAAATTTAGATGAATATCTTATTCAATTCTTCGTAAGCTGTTTTCACAATAAGATGTTAATCTTTTAAATATATTGAGATATAATATTTAGCCACAACACGATTTTTATAGGAAAGTATCGACTAGAATATATGACTTTACCCAGATTTTATATATAAATCCATAAATTCTATGCTAAAATATTTATTTTTGTAAACATGTTTACTAAACTATCTTTCAAAAATTTTAACTGCGCTTAACTTTCGTAACATATTATTACATATATTTTTGTGTAAGATAACCTTTTGTGTTCGTGATTAAAATCACGTGAGACTGAGGTAATCTAAATTATAATTCATAAATCAAGAAAATAAATTAGTAATTTTCTTCTCTTGATGTAAATATTTTGAAAAAGTGATTAATATAATGACAAAATGCATTCTATTTCCTTGTTATTGGTTTCTGAGTATAAAAGAAGAAATAAAACAGAACCAGTTTAAATAAAATGTACAACCAACTTTCTTTTTCAAAAATTTAAAACATGTTTAATGCTTCAATTTTTGATTTCATGGCAAATATAAAAATTGTCTTTAAAGCAATTCATAAAATTAAGTATATAAACAAAGTTAATTTACTTGAAAACATAATTAACATAACTGTGCAAAATTAAAAATCAGGCAATTAAAACACCTTAATGAAATAATGAAAGTATTTCAATATCAATCACACCTAGATAAAAATATGAACAAATATTGTTGTGCAAGCTCACAGAAGCATAATTGAACGCTATAATTAATGTCATAACAAGATTTAAAAAGAATAAATGTATTTAAAATAATGTGATGACAATTTCTTTATTTATGGAAGGTATAATTATTGTTATTATTATAAATTATTTTAATAATCATAATAAAGCTAGGCTATAAATTTTTTAAATATAAGTCCTCAGCAAATATTGTTCTTGAAATCTGCCTATGTTATTGTTATTATTTATTTATTTCAATTAGTCATGATAATCTTTTTTATTTGAAATAATGTCATCTCTTAATTTAACATAATGTTTGTTAGCAGCATAATCAAAATTAAATGAAAGTTCTAAAACAAATGCGATTTAAAAAGATGAATATGAAATATCCTATCATTAGCACATTAGATTTACGTTTATATCATTTATATCATAAAACAAACTAGTTCAAGTTAAAGAAGACTAATTGAAATTTGAAACAGAAAGGAAATATAATTTTTCTAAAACATGTGTGTATGACATATGAGAAATACAACTATCAATTAAACCAGTAATAATTAATTACAGATAAGCTGAGCTATATGAGATTAAAAACGTTAAAATGTTAAGTTAGTCAATTCAAAGAAATAAAAAATGCTGTAAATTAATAAAATTTAAAATTGTGTGATTTACTAAAGGTATTAATACACTTATTGCATATATTTTAATAATTTACAACATCAATATGTTTAATTATAATATACAACGATATTTTTCATTAATCTCTCAGTAATGTATTTAAAATTTTATATATTTTATTCATTTTAGCTCTTTTATTTGTCTTTGTTAAAATTGAAACTTGGTATTATGTCATATTTAAAGTATAAAATGTAATGTAAATTTAAAATATCTCTCAACATTTAATTTATTCTCTGCAAAATACCACAGGGTAATTATTAATATTGGAAATTCTATTTAGTAAAAAGAAAATTAATATAACTATTTATTGTATAATAATTTAAATTATGAAAGTTCGGGTAAATTGAAATGCATTTATAGTATATATATATATATATATATATATATATATATATTTATTATAGGCTTAAAAAAACCAAACTTCAGTGAAATTTTATGTACCAAAAGTCATTTACAACAATGAGTACATAAAAATATACAAAAATGATATTTATAAAGACATACAATACAAACAACAAATTAAAGATTTTTACAAAATAATGTAAAAATCCTTAAATTAAGTTGAAAAAGATAAAAAATAATTTAATTTTAAACGCTGAAGTAGATTTTTTATTGCGTATGAATTTTTGTTTTCAATTTAGTTTATAGCACTTAATTCTATCTTAAATTTCTAGTTTATTTCAGATAAAAGTAATTTATTAAACGAATCATGATGTTCATTTTTATTTCACAAAACTTGTATAAGAAAACTTGTAACAGAGTTTCTTATCAATAACATAAAATAAATTAATTTATAATTCTATATAACATACAACACCAAAGTAATAAAAAGTATATCATTCTAAGTTATATTCTATATTTTCACCATGTTCAAGCTCTTGACATAACTTCTCATGAAATAAAAAAATGTGAACTTAAAATTTCATAAACGAAAGGAACTTAATAATTTTGACATTACAGGCAAGGAATAGCTAATAAATTCCCAGAATATTTGTCTACATTCAATGATATGCTTTTTGGGGGTAAAATTTCTTTTTGAGGTTGTATGCAATAAAAAGAAAAAAAAAACTTAGGCATCTGGAGCATTCGTTTCCAATACAGTCGGCGTTCAAATGTAGCTGAAGATCATTTCAGACGAAGCAAATTTTCCATTAATTAAATTTTGCGATGCAATTTTCACAGTAACGAGCAAATATAAAATTTTACGTTTCGTTCTAGGAATCACTTATTTAGACACGTGATATGTTGGAGAAGCATTTGGCAACAAAGCAATAAAAAAAACGTTTGCGTAAGAGTGGCATATAAGTTTTTGTGTAAAGTGTAGCGTAGCGTAGAGGCAAGGCAATTAATGACAATTCAAATTTAAATTATTTCAGTTTATTGATGAGAACAAATTTTAATGTATATATAATTGTTAATATAATTTTCAAAGCAAACATAACTACAGAATCAGTGGACAACGCTACAAATATAACTCCTGAATGCTTGCCTCTCTGAGAACTCCTTTAATAATAAAATGAAAAGTAAACAAAAAGGAGGGCGGCAGATGGTACAGCGTATGTGCTAATTTGATCTCCGACTTTGCTCGTTACAGAAAATCACATAAACCTAGAAAATGCCATCACAAATCAAAATGTTGATCACATTCGCTTGCAAATTATGAGATAATCATTGATTCTATTGCCTCTGAACTTTAAATTTTAAATGGGATTGTTAATTGCATTCTTCATAATGATTTAGGCATGCATCATAGGCGTTTGCACATGGTTCCCAAGATATTTTCATCTGAACTGAAAACATTAGAGTAAATATTAGCAAGGTTTCGATTTACATGACTCATAAAGATGAAAGCTTTTGATAAAAACCCTGATGATGTTGAGGCACGATACTTTCTATATGACAATCAAGCAAAATATCAATCAAGGTAATGGGAAGCAAAAATATGACAAGAAAAATTCTGCTTGAACAAAAGCAGAAGGAATGCATGCCTGAGGCATTTTTCGCTTAAGAGACCTTCACTATGAATTTTCACCTGAAATCAGAATAGTCAATAACTATATCTGGAGATGCTTAAGATACTATAAATTGAAATAGGAAGAAAACAACCTTAAAATTAGCAAAAAATGATTAATTTCTTTTATGCAACATTTCACCACATTGCACTCTGATTGTACAAAATTATCTCCTGGACGCAACACACTCTCAGTATTCTTCAAGTACATTTTTAACTGTTTCCATAGTTGAAAACAAAATTTGAAGTGAAAGTATTTTCTATACTACAATGAAGTTTTCTAAAATGTGACGAAGCAACTGAAAAATTATTCAATAAATATATTCGAAATTATACCAACGATGGAAAAATGTGTGGATGTAGGAAGAAATACATTGAAAGCCAATATGATGGTATTATTGTTCCAATTTTGGATAATTTGTAATTGATCTATCATAAAAACACATTTTCACCCTACTTCTTATATACTTAAAATATAAGTATTAGAGTTCAAAACTTGATGAATATGTTTAGTTAGAATTCTGGCAAAGCAAAATTAAGACTACGCATAAATTATTTTAGTGGATAATTTGTTTTTAAGAAAAATAGAAAATTTCATAAGATTTATCTATTTCCTTCCAGATATTTATTTTATTACACTTGCACAATTTTATCGATAATTAATTCCTGAGTTTGATAATTCCAAGATTTCTTTTAATTTTCAAAATTTTAATTATTAAAATATTTAGAATTATAAAGCTTTCAGAATCGTAATGCATTTAGACAACAATATTCTATATTATACATATAGACTTTGCAATACTTTGCACATATTTTGATAACAAAAAAAAATAACAAATAATTTTCATAAAATTAAATAATATTTCAATGTTTTAAGTATTCTGAAAGCTATAATTTTAACAATCTAATATGTATTCTCTTCCAACGAATATTTTTCTAGCTGATATCTTCTACTTTCATTTTATTCAAAATAGGAAATATTCTTTATTCAAAAAATTAGTTAATAACTTATCTTAATGTGAAAGCAATATCTTGTTAAAATTTCTTTCGAAAATAAAATTGTTACTGTGTAATTTTGTATATTGGTTAAGTTTAAGCAATTTCTAATTAATACTAATATAGTGTAATGCATATTAACTTGAAATGAATATTTCAAAAATTGCATTTTGAAAACTGATCATGAACCGTACATTTTCCTTTTCTTACTTCATATAAAATTTAAAACATTTTGCTGTGTTTTAAATAACAAAGCATTCTTGTCCTTTGAGCATTCATTATATTTTTAAAAGATGATGATTATAAGACATAAGTAATAAAATAGTTGTAAAATATTTATTATGAATAAAGTTCTTAGAAATAAAATTTGAGAGTTTCCTGATTTTTCAATTAATATTATTGTAGCTGTGTTAAAAAGATTAATGAAATCTTTATAATATTATAAGATTATTTTCATAGAAAAAATTTTAATTAAAAAAGACTTAAAATTGTTTATTTAACACAGATAGTGTAGTTAACTAAACAAGTATTTCATCATCATTAAGTTATGTTTCTATTT
>JAPDSC010148009.1:269-69924 GCA_026290005.1 Latrodectus geometricus
TAAAAACAAGTAAAGTATAAAAACAGAAAATTCTATTTATAAAAACAGGTAGCTATTGTTATATTTTAATGTTTACTCATTACGCACTTGGCACATTCAAAAGTGTTCCTTTCTTCACAGAACCTTCCATTATTTTGATAACCTCTTGTATACATATGTATTATTAAATTACAATAGCCTTTGACATTTCTAAGCTGTGAAATTCTTTAAAATTCATCCAAGAACATAGCCTGAATTATATTTCTTTAGAGATCTTATTTTAATTCAATTTCAAAAAAATTCTACTTCAGTGAACAAAATATTTTACTTTCACGAGAAATAAAATCAGCCAGATTCGTAGCGTAACTTAATTTATAATAGTGTAATGAAAGAAGTATTTTACAAAGTCAAAAATTTATTTTTAACACCCACGACTTCAATGCTTAGAGAGATCAAAATATTTTCCTTAAAAAAAACTGCATCGAAGTTATCGCGATTTTAAAATAAATACACTTTCTCTCGTTCAAAACTAATTCATTCATAAATATTCTTTTATACATTGTATTTTCTCATGCAGTGGGTAAATTAAATTTTGATTAAATTCAGAGTTCTTATTTAGAAATTCCAAGAATTTGTATGTTATTTTTATCGCAACTTTAAATTGCTTCTGAATGAAGTTAAAATTATTTGCTGAGATATTTCACAAATATAAATAAGCTTATTAATAATTAAATAGATTAATTATGACGCTTTTTTCTATACTTAAATTTTAGATTAATTAAGAGATTAAAATCACAGAGTGTTTAAGTTTTTTAGATTTATACAGAAATTAATCGATATCTATTTAAGAATTAAATTGCGTATATATATATATATATTCAAATCAATAAAAAATTTAATTGCTTATCAAAATCCATAAAAAATAATTAAATCTACTGTAATTATAGTTTCCTTTTTTAATCTTAAACAATATTTTGTAATAATTGTTTTAAATTTTAAGTATTTAGATATTTAATTATATTTTTCTATTAATAATGAAAGATAATTTGAAATTTAAAATCTATTTTATGAATTCTACAACAGTCCTTACGAAAATTTAGTAAAAAATATTATAAAGTAAAAAAAGTGCTCATTAAGCGTATTTTTCATTACCTTTTTTTTAATTACGTGCATATTTTTCGTTTCACAATTTCAAACACTTTTACTATGAACCCCATTTAAGTAATTTTAATTTTTTGCCTTGGTGCGTTATTTTTTCACCTGGTGCGTTATTTTTTCACCTTGGTGTCATTTTTTGCCTTGGTGCGTTACATTTTCGTTTCATTCTTTCACCATTCCAAATGTCACTAATTTGTAATATTTTGCTTGTTTGTTGTTGTCTTGTACCAGCTAGTCTGGTAGTTGGGGGTACGCTTCTCCACTTTTCGAATTGAATCGTAATTTGGTGTGGAGTCCAACTTCTGCAGTACACACATCCCATAGGTACACTTTTATACACTGTTAAAAAAAACGGAAGAAATACAGTAAAAATCACTGTTATTTAAATAGCTCTAACAGTAACATTGAAGATTACAGTAAATTTTACTGTAAAATTCAGAGAGTGAAAATCGCTTGTCACTGCGCATGCGCTTCAAATTGTTGGGATTATCGTTTGCTTTTATTCTAAAACGACGCCATTATTTATTTTCATTTGCATTCGTTTTCGTGAAATTATAAATGTTGCTTGTGTTCAGAATTTTGAAAGGTTTGAATTTCCCTTGTAACTGAATCACCAAATATAAGGTAAAGTACAGTTTTCTTATTATTTATTATACAAACTATTAGTTTACTTTTATTGATGTAAATTCGTATAAATTTGATTGAATATTTCAGAAAATTCTAAGCTCAATTTATACAAAGGAGTTTGAATAAAGTGTCAATATATTTTTACTAGTTTATGAAAATTTAGAATGTTTTGTACTAGTTTGTTAATATAGCTGATTGATATTTTAATCATGAAAACTTCTTAGAAATTATAATAATATTTTATTTAAGCGTTTTGATTGTTATAAAAATTACTTGATTATCGAATTTCATTTTCTAAAGAAATAGAATTATATGTTTTATATTCTTTTAGAATTCTTTTATTAAACATGTTAAATTCCTAGAATAAAAAACTATAGAATAAAGAACTATAATTAAGAAACAGAAGTACATGAGTGAAAGCTTTCTAATTTGTTTTTGCCTAATTTATTTAAAATATGTTGTGCTCAACATTTTTTCTAATACTATTGTATACGTATGATAATTTAGTATTATAGTAAACATAGTGTACATTAAAAGTTACCTTCTAACATAGTTACAATTTTTTTAAAAGTTAAAACATTTTAAATATGTAGATGTTTTGGAAGATTAAAAAATTACAAAGCAGGATTTTTAAAGAAAGTTAATTAGAAAAGTCGCATAATAACTATTAATAGTAGGACTATGCTGGCTAAAGTCTTTTGATGTCACCTCCAGGCACTGGAATAAGTGTTAAATTTTTGCAAGCAAATCTGCTGTATGTCTAATTTCTATTTTTTGTATTTCAGGTGCTTATTCAACATTAACCCCTGTCGAGGGACCAAATCCAAAAAAACCTGTCAAAGATGGTGTTCAAGCACGCGTATTATATCTTTTAAATAATTTGTCTAATTTTGAATGATTATGATTAAAATGTAGGATAAATAAACAAAAAAATTTCTTTGTTATTAATTGTGTGTTGTCAATTATTCAATAGAAACTATTTATTTCCACAGAATTTTTATTTGCTTTTATTATTATGGAAAAAAGTTTAAAGGAAAAAAAAAATCTAAATAATATCAAAAAGTTAACTTTTATTGTCTGTACAGTATAAATGAAATACCATATTGTTAACTAATTGCCCTTCGTATTTTTAGTAAAAAGGAATTTTTTGAAGGTTTTATTTTATCCATAGTCTATAAAATGGTAGGTAAATCAAATATTGATTTTATGTTTAGTTTTATATCTTATTCAATATAACTATTCTTTCTTTATTTCTTAAAAATTCGTTATAAAAATTCAACCTACATTTAAAATTACGACTTTGGGGTAAAAAAGTCTAAATAACTAATCATCGTGTATGGTATTGAAAGTTTAATAATTAATAACAGAATGTTCTGAAAAATGATATCTTCTGGAATGTAACATTTATATTCTTTATGCTACGTATACTTAATTACAAATTGCTTCATATTTCAATCATTAATATTTATTAAATTACTTAGCACATAATAAGAAAGTTGGCTATTGTGTATTTTATGTTCTGAGTTAAAATAAAAATATAACAATGATACGTTTCAATCAATTTCAACTCTACTAGAAATTCAATAAAATTGGTCAAAAAACAGAAAGGGTTTTTGTATTTAAACATCAAATATCTTAACATTTGATTGGATATGAAAGAAATATCTTATTTATTTCAATTGGAAATCATTTAAACAACAATCATAGTAATTAAACATTGTGTCTGGATTCATTATACATTTATCTTTAAATATTTATCAAATTGCTTATGCAAAAAATATTTGTAAAATGAAAAGTATATATTTTGATTTCTTTGATTCTAAAAATAGTTAAATAAAAAAGGTTTTAAAACTAATTATGTTATAATATAAATCTTTCTGCATCCATAATATATTATGAGTTTCAAGAGGAAATTAGTGCACTTATTTAATGAGAAAAGGAATGAATTTAATTTCCTTAATTTCATTTTCTTGTCATGAGAAAAATAATCTACACATTTCTTTCAAAAATTATCTTAACATAAAAATTAATTCCTAAGTAAATGTTTCATGAGAACTAAAACAAAGTGGAGGGGAGAATGAAAATAGAAAAAAAATTATGAAAACCTGAAGATAGCTGTAAATAGCAAAAGGTTTTAAAATAGGTTCTGGAAAGGTTGAAGTAAAATGCATAGTAAAAAGTGCAGTAAAAATTACATAAAAAAATGCTGTAAATATTACAGCAAAAAGTGCTGTAAAAATTACAGCAAAAAGTACTGTAAAAATTACAGCAAAAAATGCTGTAAAAATTACAGCAAAAAGTGCTGTAAAAATTACAGCAAAATATGCTGTAAAAATTACAGTTAAATATGCTGAAAATTTTTTACGGATATGCTGTAAATTTACAGTAGATTATACTGGCGCCCAAATTGCCAGCACTTTTTGCTGTAAAATAACAGTGTTTTTTTTTAGAGTGTAGGATAGGCAACCATTCACAACCCATTTATATTATGAAAGGACAAAGACAGGAGAGGGAGAACTCGGAACCGGAATTCGAACCCAGGACCTCCCTATCTGCAGTCAAGCACGCTGTTCACTATCCAGGATGGGTGGCAATATTTTGCTTATACAGTAAAAATACTTTTGCCACATTTTTGAAAATTCTCTGCTTTTATATTATCTTAACTTCTGGACCATAAATTGTTTTTGAAAATTTGATTATCACAAAAAATTTTCTTCGTATACCTCATTTTATAATTGCCTCTGAAGGAGTAAAATTTTAGCGGCACTCTGACCACTTTTTGCATAAGTGGCCAGATTTATTGTTTCATAACCATCACTAGAATCCTAAAGAATTCTCTTTCCAAGATGAAACTCAAGCCTGAATTGCTATTCGATGTGGACTCATCTGAATCGGTATTGCATTGCATTTCTTACGCGTGAGGTTCAATTAGATCAGGGATCTACACTCCGAATCATTACAAACATTCTTGGTCAAGCCGGGAGTTCGAACCTATGATCTGTTGTATGGAAAGCAAACTTTAGCTATTCAGCTAACAACTCGGAAAGCTCGAGTAGGATAATGCTTTTCCAACAAACACTCTCAATTTTAATCAAAGGCGCTGTCAAGCCGGAGATATATGGTACGCTTTAGTCTCTTGCATGTACTTCTTTCAAAGTGGGCACTTGGGATTTTTCTTGGTTTCCTTGTGACATGTTAAAAACTTATGTCACTGTCTATAGAAATTCCTCTTTGAAGGCAATTTAAGCGGTGGACTTGAAAGTGCATTAAAATTGTTTAATACCGTTAATCAGATAGCTACGCTGTGTCAAAATTATTCGAGTGAACTGACCGTGGTCAAAAGTTAAACTGTTCGAAGTTTACCATCCCAGGTTCATTGCCACACTGTTTAATAACGAAAGAAATTATCCACTTGTGTTTTCCGCATGTGTTTTATCTCACTAGAGAGATTGCCGGGTTTCTTCCATTGAAGAACATCAATATGATTCCTTATATAAAACTAAATGACTGTAAAGTTAATATTTAATGAATGTTCATATCTCATAACAAAAGCTTTCACAGTTTTAATATTCGATGATCTGACACATACTTCATTGAAGGGTGAATACCAGTAATAATTTCATAGCTACTAATTTAAGTTTCCCTTTATTTCAACCAGTTTTTGTGACATTTATTTCATACTCACGCGAGAATAAAAAACGTAAGATTTTCGTGAACCTTCATCAATGCCATCTCGCAGTTGAATGGCGAAAAAGGACAAATTCGTTAACGCCAAGGAGAAAAGGTTTGTTGCCAAGCGTAATAAAATCAAAGGCTAGGAAATAGTACAATAAGAGGACTCTGCAAACAGCGCCAGAAAAGGGTGTTGGCAAAGGCAGGAATTATGTGATGCAACATCACCTTGTTATTACCGCTTGCGGATCTTTCCTCGCTCTAAAAATACTTGGCTGAATGGAAATTCAGTCCTATCACCCAGTAAGTCGTCTACATTTAATTCCAGAGTATTAACGAAATGTTTCACAATGGTGTAATTACTGACCACCGGTCAGAGAATTGCCAGCAATGAGTCCAACTTTCTTCTTAGCTCAGATGACCACAGTAATCGTGTATAGTATTTCGGAGTAAGAAGTCTGAATCATTTTTTTTTTTTGTTTACACAGGCGTGCAAGTAATATTTCTGAAATGAAGGAGTAAAGTTATATATTTTACGATAATAGTTCACCCTATTTATCTTCCATGCAACTTTTAAAATTCAACTTATAGCATTACCTTCATGGTACGTCATCCTGAATACCGTTTCCAAGAAGATAACGTCAGCCCTTTTACTGCTCGATTGTTATTTCTATGACCTACCTTCATGGTATTTTTCTTTGGTCAGCATGTGCTTCACTTATTTTCTGCGTGAGATTTTTTTCTAAAATGTCTGGTGTATAGAAATTAGGACACTCCAAAATATCCCGATAGGGGTATCACATGACGACAATTGGAATTTTTACATTGATTATACTTAGTCGTATAAAGTATTTGCATTCCTACAAGGGACTGTTTTGCCAACATTTGAGTTAAACGTGCTAAAAATCATTTTATATTGATTAACATATTTCAAATAAATCCGTGTACAAAATCTTAATGCAGATTAACATAGCAACCAAACATATACATAAGTATTCACTATGAGAAAAATTTAGTTTATATGGAGAAACACGTCAAATTATTTTTAAAAAAATCACTTTCTTTTGAGATTATGTTGCACAAGACATCACTAATTTAAAATTAGATTATCGTATAAACTTACTCTTCCTGTTGAAGAGAAAAAATTGAAAATTTTAATTGGTTTTCTACCTGAAAAATTATTTGCGAATAATTGAAAATTTAATTTTATATTTCTGAAAATATTTTCTTGAGATTAAAGAAATATAATCTGAGCCATGTAATAAGCATAACAAAGTAATTGAAACTATAAGTCATCACTCTGTAAGCTAATTTAAGTTTTTAATCTGCTAATCGTGTTATGCAGAAAAATGTATTGAATAATATTTAAATATTGTAATTTTATGTAACATATAGAATCTACTTGAATATACTATCTAAATATATAAAAAAAACTTCATATTTCTGCTCTTGATCATTTAACTTAGGAAAGATGCTTATTACACTCAAACAATTTTTGTGCGGGGGATAATGATAGCATAAAAGTTAACACATACAAAAATCGCACAAAACTTCACGAGTACAAATATAAAATACAGTTCTCGCAATACAATGAAAACATTTTTTATGCGGTGAATAGCAGCCACATGAAAAAAATTTCATCTAGAAAATAACTCCAAAACCTTAAGAAATAACTAGGAATTAATTTTTGAGACAATATCAAAACATGTGGCTTATACATTCAGGATAGCAATACCGCGATAAGGCAAAGCAGAAAAAAAAACTTAAAAAATAACGCAAATATTTTCATATTAATAAACTCTCTGACTGTGCTCAATTTGTAATCCGAAATCACTTCAAAAATTGTGTAATTTTTTTTTTACTTATTTTAAATCTATATATATTGGAAGATATCGACTCCGAGAAATCGTAATATGTAAACCCCACTCTCGGATGTATTATTCCAGAAACTGACTTCTCGGTCTTGAAGACATCATATTGCTAATTTGGACGAGACATTTGGAGCGTGTAAACAACCCTTTACATTGATTGTTCCGAGACAAAGATAACCATGGTTTCAACCGATTTCTATGAATTCCAGACTTGGCTCATAGATGGCAGCACCGTTTTGGACATCAAATTTAGAAATAGGAAAGACCCAAATCTTGGCTCCTACAACCCGCAGAGGTATTAATTTGTAATGGGAATATGGAGGACATTGCTACTACGACTACTTTAGGTGCCCCAGTCGTCATTAGTGAACACGGCACTCTTTAGTCGGCAGGGAATCGAACCCACAACCTTATGATTGCGAGACTGTGAAGCCCTAACCAACGAGGCTACTATGGCCCATTCAATTCATAATACGTTCTACTGAATGGTGATAGCCATTCCACTTACTGAAATGGAATCAATTAACAGCATACTTTTGCTGGCATCAAACAAAATACGGAAAGACCTTGGGATCTGTAAAAGTGGTGAAATAAGAAGAAATTAAACACAGCTCATCAATACTTCTAATCTTACGTTACATAATTCAAATTTAGAAAATATCTTAGATAAGATTATGCTAATGCTTTAAAGGGGAAAAAAACGACATTCACATAATTAGTGTAATTACAAATTAAATTGTGTATGAACAATAAAAGCACACATTCCAACATCTGTAAGTTAACTCAGCGATGAGTTCTTGGCGCCGTTCCAACTCTGGAGACAGTAAAAATAAACAAGTACTGTCAAATCTTAAATATAATAAATAAATTTTAAAAATGCTGAAATTGCTTAACCAAGAGAATTGCACAGGCTGCAATTATAATATTAGATAATATTACTCAAAAATAATAATAATATAAATAGCAATTTAACACAGAATTAGTAGGGAAAAAATAACACGATTTTTCCCATCTAATTAGAAAATAACATTTAAATAACGGAAAAAAATTATTTTCCTTTGTAGCTTTTCAATATTTTTTTCATTTACTACAAACTAAAAAATTTATATTTACATGGTTCTTCACAATACAGAATTTTAGCTCAAGTACATTATTTCCAAGCTGATATCGGAATGCTTCCGTTTTGATCTTCAGTTTAATTGCTCATGGATTCAATTCCCATCTCGAGTCTGGATACTTCTTGTGGTTTGAGAATCCACTTTAAACTACCTGCCTTGATCTAGTTAGTCTTAGTGTGCAATAAATAATCGTCGAGTGGTAATTAACTCAAACTGCGAAAATTATCGAACTGAAGGGAAAACAATTTAATCATAAATGGAAGTCAGATATTTTTGAGTAAAACACAAATGTATTAGATTGGGAGAAAAAATCTATAATCGCTGCTTAGACGGGTTATTGTGATGGAAATCTCGTAAAATATCGGTCAAACAATTTCATATTTATGCTCGTTGGAAAAGTGACTTTTTGCTATAAAAAATTATTTTATGGTTTTCATTTTTGTCCCTTCAATTGTGAGTTACAGGGTGTAAAGGTGGAAATCAACGAAGAGAAAATTCAATATAATTTGAAAAAAAATTTGATAAAGGTGAAAATGCAAGTCTGGTGACAGAAGCTGTGGATGGCGTTTATGGTCCCTCTACTGAAGAAGACAATTATATCAAATTTCGATGTAGTCGATTCAATTCAAGTACAGGGTGTCCCCGAACGTGTACAAACTTAGATGGGAGGTAGGGAACATCGTGAAAAACCATACTCGCATAGGAAAGCATGCATGGGTGGAAAGCGATAGATAGCGCTGTACGAGAGCTCGCAAATTCGAAAAGTGTGGTTTTTTTTTCATTGACACGGACAGCTTGCTATGAACATGCTCCTGGACTTTTTTCTCTGGTGTGCCATCAAGAGCCTTGTGTACGACACACCTGCCATTTCTGAAATGGAACTCGTTTTCCATCGCTGCTGCTACTATCCGTGAAATGTTTGGTATTTTCGAACATGTCTATCAATCCATCTCTCGTTAAGGTAGTGCGTTCATATATACCAATGGCTACAATTTCGAACACCTCCTCTGATTATCATACTTTTTATTTATTATTAGTTTTTTGTTTAATAAAGCGTTTTGCACTGCATTCTGTGTTGTGAGGTTACTGTCTCCTTATCTCGTTAGAATTACGTTTACGCCCATGCTTTCCTATGTAATTACGGCTCCTCACAGTGTTCTCATAATCCCTTCCAAGTTTGTACACGGCATTCGGGGACACCCTGTATATTTCATGTTGAAAATATACCTCATGCAGGTTGATCCATCGTCGAAAATATCGATAAAAATCACTGAAATGATCTATGTTGATCAGTCGGAACATCACATAGGAGCAAAAGATCGACCACAAAACAACTACAAACTGTACAAACAAAGCGAATCTGAACCACGTTAAGTGAAGTCTTGAAGTTCACATAAATATAATAAGTAGAGCCATCATCGAAAATGTCGATAAGCGCAATAAAATGATCGATGTTGATCGGTATCATCAGATGGGAGCTAAAGATCAATCATAAAACATTATAAACTGTACAAAAAAAGCGAATCTGAACCATATTAAATGGAGTCTTGTAGTTCACATAAAAATAATACAAGTAGATCCATCGTCAATAAACTCACTAGAATGATCGATGTTGATCAGTCACAACATTACATGAGAGCTAAAGATCAATCATAAAACACTTATAAACTTTATAAAGAAAGCGAATCTGAACCATATTAAAGGAAATTTTGAAGTTCACATAAAAATCATACAGGTAGATCCATCGTCAAAAATGTCGATAAAGTCTTTAAAATGATCAATATTGATCGGTCGCAACATCACATGGGAGCTAAAGATCAATTATAAAACAATTAAAAACTGTACAAACAAAGCGAATCTGAACCATATTAAACTACACATACAAATAATGGATTTCTTTTACTCCAAACTAATTTAACTGAGATTGAAGGACTAAATAAAGACTATTTTTTTAATATTTTCTGACATATTGTACACATCAGTTGGAATATATTTAAAAAAAATCATATATTTATGATGGAACTTTTCAAAAAATGTATTATCAAAGAATTAATTTTTTTTTTTTTTTCATCAGGAACAAATATTTTACCTTGAAATAAGACGGAAGTGAAAGAAAAGTGTTTTAATTCTTAAAAAAGTCTCTTTATAGTTTAATTTAACTAACAAGTTTGCCAATATCGAACTAAATTAAATTTTCATAGTCTTAAAAGGAATTAACTTTATAATCTAATACAAAGTGTTCCATTTTGGTTCGAAGTTGAATTTTCATAGAGTGAATTAAATTTTGATGCAATTCAGAATACTTTTAAAGTTTTCTAAATTCATTACGCTTCGTATAATTTTAGATTTAAGTTGGTTCAGAATATAAAATAAAAGTTAACTTTAAGGTATGTAACGAAACTTAAAAAATGATAGCGTAAAATCTAATTAATAATGAAATTTTCAGTAACTTTCACTTTGAATTATTAAAACGCTCTGCCTTGATTTGAAATTTTAGTTAAAAACGATTCTTTCAAAGCTTCTACAAACAAGTCTTCTAAATTAAATTTGCATAAATAATTTTATGGAGTCTGAGATTAAACATGAAAATGTATAACAAATTTCTATTCACTTAAAGTATTCATTTTTAAGAAAATCAAATGTATTGATGAGTTGTCTATCACATGATAAAATTCTTTAATTAAAAATAATTTTTTAATCATCTTATTTTTCATCTTCAAATTTTTTTCATAGAATGCTTCATTTCGAGCTTTAGTTTTACTTAAAACTTGGTACATAAAAGAATAAAATTTTAATAAATAATTCTACGAAATTATATATTGAATCTAGACCATTATTAGCTGCTGGAAGCTTTATATTTTAGCAATTTATTTGTAAAGAAAAGGAAACGCTCACACTATAAATTAAAATATACTAAATATTGAAGAAAATTTACATTCTATTAAAACCTTGTCATTCACAAAGCATATTTTATTCTCTTAAAATTATTGAATTAAAACAATATCAACATCTTATAAATCATCTTTATGTAACTCTTTAGGATATCTGTTACGTCATTTATCCTTTAAAATGACAAACAATTATCTTCATATCGTTTCTTGGGAAAATTAACCGAAATTTCAAGACTCAAATTCCTTTCAATAATATTTCAAGGAATCGAAGACTAGATTTTCAACGGGTTAATCAAGTTTTCTCCCACTTATTTCTTCAAACAATATAAGCATTAATAATACTACAATATGCAATGAATAATCTTTTTTTGATTCATATCTGATGCAGAGTGAAAATGTGACTTCAAAATCGATAAAATAAAATCAGTCATAGTTATTATGAACATTTCACCCCATATGTCCACAAAAGAAAATGTCAAATTTCCTCATGCCTCATGGTTGGGGGTGCGCTGCTCCACTTTTCCCACTGAACCGTGATTTTGTGTGCAGTCCGACTACTTCAACGCACACATGCCGTTAGAGGATAGACAACCATTCACAATTCATTCATATAAGTAAAGGAAAAATATAGGAGAGAAAGTACACTCATGCCCACACTGGGATTCGAACACAGGACCTCCTTATCAGCCGTCAGGCAAGCTGACCACTTGACAGGATAAGCGGGTACTGGTTGCATTGCGACGTATAGATTTAGGTTGCAAATTTCTACTCAACCAGGAAAACTAAGTTCCGTATATCCAAGTACCCTAACATACATACTAGATAAATAAAATTGTGCAGCCCTACTAGAACATACATTTTAATAAAATAAAAAAAGAAGTTTCTAATAATAATATCCAGAAACACTTAACTTATTTTCATAAGGTTTTTACATGTATATATATGTAAGTATATATTTGTGTGTGTGTATGTATTAATACTTACGAAATGCTTTCTCAAAAATCCCACTTTCATTTACAGGTGTTTCCATTATTTTGAAAATCCACCTATACATGAATACATATATATATTTATTAACTTTAATTTATTCTATTTCTATAAACTGTGTGTGTATATTTTTCTATTCATGTGATGCCTTTTATAAACTCACAATCATGGAAATTAAAAATTATAACTTTAAGACTAATAATAACTATAATAACTTAATTATAACTTTAAAATTATAACTAAAATTTAACTAATAAGGGCGTGAAAATTCAATTTGTTAGAGTAAAATAATAAAAAGTATTCAATATATAGAATCATAAATTACTAATTTTAATACAGGAAATGTTGCTAGCAATAAAAAAATGACAATACCTAACACATTCGTTAAATCTTTTACTTTAGCAAACCGATTTGTTCTTAAATTACACAAAAAAATGTCTAGACTGGAATAGTCACCTCATCGATTCAGTAACTTATTTGAACAGTGTGTCGTCCTCTTCGCGATTAAATTACAGACATCATCTGTAATTTAACCGCAGAGGAAGAGAGATTGAAGAAGGAAATGAATAAAGTTTGAAGAAGGTTTTTTTTTTTTTTTTTTTTTTTTTTTTTTTTTTTTTTTTTACTCGCAGGAAAAAGTTTATTTCGATATTGAAAATTTTATTTTATGCAAAAGAAGATATAATAAAATAACAGTTTTTATGGGGAATTAAATCAATGCATTATCTAGAAGTCTGCGAAGTTACGTTTAGATACAGTTAATGCTCGCTTTTTCGAACTCGTAAATACCACTAAAATATTTTTTAAAATAGAAAAATAACTTTTAAGTCAGAAAATTATTTTTTTAACGCGACTACTTTTTCTTTATATACTATTAGATAAAAATATTTAATGTGCATTATATAATAAATATATGCAATATAGAATTCATATTAAAAAACAATTTCTTCTACCACTCACCTTGTCTAGTGGTCAGTGTGCCTGACTGTGGATGGAAAGCTCCTGCGTTCGAATCCCGGTTCGGGCATGGGTGTACTTTCTCTTCCACTTCTGTCCTTGTTCTTTCATTGTATGAATGGTTGCTACCCTCTAAATGAGTAGCTATGGTATGTGCGTACTGTCGAATTCGGTCTCCACAATACAGTTTAGTTGGTAAAGTGAATCACATTTTTTAAATTGCACTACTGACAGCCTAGCTGACAGTCGAAAAAATAAATCCTATTTTTAATTTATTGATGAAAAATCTGTTAAAGTTATCACTATTTCAAAAATTATATTTTTAAAAAAGCATTTTTTTTTTTTTTTTCGATGTAGAAAAATATTTCACTGATTTGTTTGTATTAAAAAGTAATTGAATTGTGTTTGCTATTCATGTTTTTGTTTTGCAAACGGTCGTCAAAAAGTCTTGAAGTGAAATTTCTGGCAGCAGTATTGTTTTTGTGTCGAAGTTCATGGAGGAGTAACTCACTGACCATTCTCTCAGAACTAGCATAGAATCAAAAAGGCAAGACCATCCACTTGCATTTATGGAACGCAAGGAGACCACTTTCACTACGTTCTTAAGTGCTCAGAAAATGCAAATTACCACAAGAAAAAAAAACATCTTACAGACCAATATGGAATTCCTGAGATTCTGCGAGAAAGATCATCACCGAAGGTCACTATTCACGATGATTTATCTGACCGGACGACGACGAGAACTTTGCTGAGACTCAGGAAGTGCTCCTGCAGCCCTTAAATGCTAATAAATGCGAAATATATACTCTTTTCTTTTTTCGATAATCATGTAACACACAAAAATGTAGAAACGTAGTTCTTAAATGATATGATACGTTAAAACTTTCGATACTCAAAGAAAATTTTCCCTTGCAGTATTAACATAATAGACGCAGTTTCTACCTTTTTTTTCATCAATAATAGCTTTAAATTGATATTATTATCTCTTACTTTGAATCAAAACTCAGTTTCACGACAACCCATTGGGGGACAAAACTCACAGTGCCCCTACCTGTTTCTAGACCAATATTTCGATCTTGTGTTTCTTGACTGACGTGCTTTTCCACCGGTTTGGTGGTCATCTAACCCGAAACCGCCAATGTTTAATCCCCAAAAAGTATTGGTTCTCAGTTTTATCAACCCACTGAAGGGATGAACGGCTAAATAGACCTTGTACAGCCCGAAGACCGAACTTCAGACCTATAGAGCGCGAAACGCTACCACTGAGCCACCGGGTTTCAACTTTGAATCAATCTGATTATAGTAAATTGATGAAACTAGTATTGGCGAAATTATAAGTCTTCGAAATACAACTAAGTTTATGTATGTATCTGTTGGTTGCATTGGAGAACAAAGGAAAAAGTTACAAGAAAAGTTATTCATTAACTGTAGGCAGAAAACAAAAGAGAACTAAGTCATATTTGGAAACTGCTTTTCAACTTACTATCTATTTCATCATTTACACTGGCTACCACATTACTACTTCAAAATAACTAGTCCATCTGTGTTTTCCTTGAATCTATTGCCGAAAGCATTAATCTCAAGAATATTCTATTAAAATTAATTTGTTAGATTTAAGTAATTTTTGAACGATGCTTTACACGTTTCAATAGGTATTTCTTGGGTTAATATTTATGTGAAAGAAATGTTTTGTTTTTTCAATTGCAAATTGGATTCATTTTTTTTTCTTTCATTTTTCTGCATTTAAAATAATTTTTATTAGTTTTGTCATATTAATGTGAATGGTAATAATTATTTATGGTTCTATTATTTTTCTCCGTTTATTTTCCTGACTATTATTTTGTTTGAAGTGAACTAACATCTCCTCTATATAAAAGAACTTCATACGTTTCACTTCAGAGATGAATAAAAATAGTAACTGCAAAAATAATATGAGATTTAAACCTGTTAGTAAGTGATTTTCTCTCGGAGTTAAAATCAAAATATGCCAGCCAAGCAGAGTGTTAAGGATCAATAAACCAATGTTAATGGGAAAAAAAAGAAAGAAAAAATAATCATTAACGTTTGTGGTATCCTGAAAAGAGTAATTTCTTTGCAATTAACGAGGAAAAGAAACTGAGGAAAAGCATGCTTTCAAAAAATGGCAACCAATCATTAATAGCTGAAAATAATGTCACAAGAAATGCCACAAGTGGAATACTTGGTGGTATCGTTGCAAATAATGTTGACTTTAACCAAAAATAAACCAACTAGCCATCAAGGCTCATTTTCATCTATTGTTTTCGCATTATTTACTAGATTACTCTATTTCTTTCTTTTGTATATGGTACATTTACTTCTTCAGATTTACCAATAAGTACCTGACCACCTGCGAACAGTTGCGGTTGCATCTTTTAGACTATCAACAGGACATGACTGTCTACAGAATCATTTATTTCGCATTGGACTAGCTGATTCGCTGCTGTGTGTATTACGTAATAGTGGACGACCCATAATGGCGGGACATTTGGACGAGTGTGAAGCATTGACAAATTTTTCCTGTAGATTTCAGCGTTATTGGCAAGAAAAGAAATTAATGGACTAGCAGCCAATGTAACTAGCATTTGACAAATAAAAAAATTTAGAATTGTTACATCTTGCATATTTTTGAGTGATGTAAATGACACCAAATTTTTTATGATATGCTATCATATTTTCAGATTTAATTATTTGATTTTTATATCTTTTATGTGTCACAATATTTATTTAACAGTGAGTATTACTTATTTATATCTAGTTTAATAATATAGTTACATCAAAGCTTGCTGATTAAATCTAGTGAGTAAAGTTACCTTCCTGACCTTTTTTTCTAATGAAATTTTGAAATGAATAGTTAAAATTTACCGATATTTGTTACTCTAAAATAAGTACTAAGCCTTATCAGACCTCTGTCACCCGTATAATAAAACATTCAGTGGTGAAATGGTGAGAAATATTATCAACATATTAAACAGAGAGGTGCTTTCATAATTGAAAATAGTCCTTTTAATGTGTACTATCACAACAATTAAGCAGTGGTGAATTTATACATCCTGAGAATGATGATGACTCGTCTTATTCATTGACTGATAGTGGTATTACCACAATATTGCTCTGAAATTGTTTTAATTTTCTTTACTTGTCTTTTAAAAATTAATTATTTCCATAAGCAGCTGACTGTCTTGCAAAAATGTTCTCGTCAGCATTTGAAATACCCGGTCAAGTCACATTAATGTTACCACCTGTAAGAAGCCAGAATAACCAGCTTTCGTAGAGCGACAGTCGCATTTTGCTCCAATAGACGACATTAGTGTGACGTCATATTCACAACTGTTTCCAAACAAATACAATGTAAACATTTGTTTAATATTGTATTCAAAAGTGCCTTCTTGACAAACTTGGAGATTTTTGTTTGGCTATCGATTTTATTGGTGATTTTTGTTGGCACAGGACAATAAATTGTTCTGTTGCAACCAGAATACGATTGGAAATAAGCCCAGCTTGGTGATTAACTGTGACTACAATTTGGCGAGAATCAAAGGTTAAGCTAACAAAAGGTTAAAAGTTTTAACAAACACGTTATCCTTAAATAATGAATATCAATTTCAAAAATAACAATTTAAAAATCTATCACCTAAGTCTATGGCAGTTTCAATGATAAATGACGCTTAACAGCAAATGTTTGGAAACAATATGACGTCACAACTAATGTCGTCTATATGTATAGGAAGAGAATCAATTGGGCTCTTGAAGATGTTTACTGGGATGTTTAGCCATGCTGACTCCAGTGCCAGCTGCGTTAGATTACGTGGGTAAGGATCTATCCAGCGAGCAACCTGATCAAGATGGTCGTCCCACAGATTCTCGATTGTGTTTAAGTCTGGTGAATATGCTGGTAGTGGAGAACGGTTAACTTGTTCATCGAAGCATGCACGTGCACTCCCAGCTGCATGATACCTCTCAGTGTCTTGTTGGTAAATGTCATCGTCCTGAAGGAAAATATTGCGCACATAGGAGTGGACATGGTCCTCAAGGACAGATTCGTACTTGTGTTGATACATCGTGCCATCCACAATGATTAGTAAACACAGAAAATGTCAAGAAAACATTCCCCAGACCATAATACTCCCTCCAAACTGAACCGTTCTGCCAATGGTTGCAGGGTGTTTGCTTTCAGAGGTTTCAATTCATATATGCTAAAGTCAATCTGTCCGATGGAACATAAAACGTGATTCATCGGAAAACAGTTCACAAACTTAGCCGTTTCGGAAATGCTTCCACCCTTGGCCCGAAAGCTAATGATCACCCCTTTTGGACATCAGATAAATCTTTCTATTTATACATTACGCCAACGATTGCAATGTTTTCCCTTTATATAGGCTCTGACTCACCCTTTATATAGGCTCAACTGCACTGTACTGTACCCTACCCTATGTGAATGGTTATTTAACGTTGACGTTGAAAATACATCGTGGCCACATTAATGTGATTGGATTGTATATATTGTGAACCAGACGTTTATACTGAGTATTTTCTAGGATAGACGTTAGTATACTTTTCATGAGAATGTGATACTCTTTTTAATATAAATTTTCATGTTTATGAAAAATAACTATTTCCATGTAAAGCTGAACGTGTTTCAAAAATATTTACACATCAGTATTCGAAACCCCCCGAGATTATAGTCACTGTTTCTTAGGATAGACATTTTGAAATATACTTCCTCATAAGAATCCTTTCATGTTAATGTGATACCCTTGGTCAAACGAATTAGCATGAGTATGGAAAATCTTTTTACGTTTTCTATCACCACGACATCTAGCTGGTTCATTTCCTTATAAGTGTTAAGGAACAGCTCGAGATTAAACCTAGCAATTCTCTAAAACAATTTACCTGAAATTTGATAAAAGCTAGCAGAGGGAATAAAAAGGAATAAGCATTCAGAATTTTAGATCTAATTATCTCTTTTCCCTGTGGTTTTCTCTCACAATCCCCTCTAAATTTAAACATTTATTTTATTCCGAGACATACACTGCTTTCAGTTACTGAAAACATCCTAGTTTTTCATAATCATATCAAAGCAGAGAATTACGCATATCATATACAATGTATTTGCTGATAAAATTATAAATGCTGTAACTAATATAGCAGTATTATTTGGTATATTATTATTTTTTCAATTTCTCTTGTTGAAAATAGCTTTTACTGTTAAGTGATATTTCATTTTAAAAATCTGCATTTACGTACTGTCTGAAAAGTGAATTCCTATTCCTTATAAGTATCCGTACCAAAGATGAGAATCAAGCCCAAGATCTGCTGAAATGAAGACAAGAATATTAATCACTCGATCTGCTCGGGTTGATTAAATAGAGAATGGGCAGCTCTCTCTTCAATAAGATTTGTTTATTTCAGTTAAATTAATAAATTCTTGTCTTTATTTGTCTACCCATATTTGCCCCTAAGTTATTTCTTCTCATTTACCTTGGAGTATACGACCTCTAATTGGACATCTGAGTTCCTTAGAGTAGAATTTTTATTTTTCCCTCTTCCAACAACATGGAATTTACAAAAAAAATTCACAATGATTATTTAATCTTGGAAATACACTCTGTTGAAATTATTTTTCTTACTCTAAACTACGGGTAAAATTTTTGGTAAAATTTCGTAACCACAGGTAAAATTTTCTTGAGAGAAATATTCCATATGTTTATTAAGAGAACCCAACACTTCACATTCAGACACCTCATAACAAATAAATACTGAAGATAATTAATTTTTCATGTAAATTTCTATTGAAAAATAACTCTCACTTTCAGAAATGTGGAAATACCAAATAAATTTGAATTAAATAAAAAAAAGAAACAAACAAATTTCAATTGTAATTATTCTTGGTCGCTATGACGACTAGAATTTATCAATACCCAGCAGAAAATGAACATGTTTAAGTAGCTAAGAAGGATTCCCCCACAATAGCCCTTTTTTTCTTTTTACTTCTTTTATTTGTTTAATCTAACTTTACTATTTTGTTTGAAGCATAGTGAATCAATTTGGAATTATATAATCTAAAATTATTTTTTAAAGCCGATAAATTATTCTATAAATATTTAGATATAGAATTTTTATTAAGATTTCTTAGCAGTAGCTATTTTATAATTTTAAGAATATTAATTGTTTAGATAAAGTAAAAGTAAAAAAATAAAATAAAAATAGAACTGAATGTTAATAATTACTGAAATATTAATAGTTATACTTTCTTACAAAAGTGAAGTGAAGTCTGAATCTTCCGTTTTTGAAAAGTGTACCCCTCCCTACGAGGCTAGAAATACGATTTCGGATCAGAGATGGCAGCACCATCTGGGTCTTCCAATTTAAAGATAGGAAGCCAGAGAAGACCCCAAATCCTAACTCCTAACACCCCCAGAAGTATTAATTTGGAATTGGAACATTGAGGACATTGCGACCACGACCTATTTTAAGTGCCCCAGTCGCCATTAGTGAACACGGTAAATCTTCGCACCATCTGGGATTCAAACTCACTACCTTCCAGTAACTAGAACGACGCCCTAACCAACCAGGCCACCACGGCCGTTCTTTAAATTTTAATTCTACCGATTTATCTGTTATGAATAAATAAAAAATGTAATTCAAGTATAAAATTAAAAAGTTTATATCTTAATCTGAAATATTTATTAGTAAAAATGAATAATTTATAGCTGTAACTATGTTCAATTTGAACATATTTCACGTTAACGGTAGGCGAATGCAGATCCTAATAAAAAAAATAATTATTACATCATTTTTCAATAAATTTATATATGCACATAGCCAATTTTACCATTAAGAAAGCCTAGAGTTGCTAGTATAGTAGGACATGTAACGATCAATTGATATTGCCATTCACACATTTACTAAAAATACTCTTTAAGTAACTCGAAAATAAATCCAAAGAGACAAACTAAAAAAAGTATAATTTCTCCCCGTAAGATAACTGTCTAATACGTGATGCTATTACACTAGATCGCTCTGAAATTTTTGAAATATACCTTACTTTTTTTAAAGAAATAGAATCTTAAGAGTATTCAAAGGAATCAGCATTAACATTAATGCAGTAATGTAATTGAATTTTAAAAACATATACTTGGGGGGAAAATTGAGATTTGCAAAACCAGCGTTTTTATTGATTATTTAGCTTTGTTCAAAACATTATTAAAGGCCACGATATGAAATCTCTAGAATAGATAAGCTAATCAAATGATTAAGAGCTTACAACAGAAGCCCGCGTGCCATAGGCCATAGGATAGACTAAGGAGAAAGTTACTTGGTAATGTCTTGTGAATGATCCTAAAATCTTAAAAATCTCAAACTGAAAAATTGAAGTTAGACAGAGCTGTCTAAAAGGATATTGTGGGATATGCTACATGGGCTGTGGTGTCAATAAAGAAGACAGATCAGCTAAAAATAAATCGAATGAACTGTGGGACACGTGACAAATTTCTTTTATTATGATTAAATATTGAAATCAAATTTCTCTTTATTCGCATTCCAACTCATTTCCCATTAGCGACGACTTGGGAAAAGTGAATATACGTTCGTAGTAATAGGTAATACACTTTTTTTTTTTTTTCCAAAAATCTTAAAAATAGTAAACATGGTAATCATTTTAGAATATTTGATGTCGTACATACCGTTTTCCTTTTTACCCATCAATTTCGTAGGGTTGACAATTTTAAAGGGATAGAAAAAAACCGTCCACCTCCGTTTTTGAAGCGAGCTGAATTCCTGAACGCTATGCATCGCAGCATAAGCAACTTCGCGGTGTGAGTTCAAATCCCACACTCAAAGCTGAATTTATATACATAATCAATAATATACAAATAACAACTTTTCTAAAAATTAAAGAATGGACAAATTTAATGAACCAGAAAAAAACAAAAATAAAGTTTCAACTAGTAAAAGATGTATCACGATATCGACACACAAATTCTGTATCCATTAGCATGAAGCATATTATATAGAAACAAAACAATATATAAGAAATATTCTAAATATAATATTTCAACGGAAAACAACCATAATATTTAAACTTAAAAAAAGAAATTTATTTCATGTGAAACACGGTAATATAATATAACTATACTTCGCTTAATAACAACATATTGGATTCAGCTAAAAGGAAATTATATAATCCATTGTTAACATTAGAAAATTGTATCTATAAAGAAGCCATAAATGATAAATTGATATAAAAAGGTTCGAAGGAAATAATTACAAGAAAATATTGAGTAACTGTGGCAACATAACTAAACTATAACAAAGTAGCAGATATATTTATTTACTACTTTGTATCAAATAGCATTCAAGAAAACCCACCATAGGAAAAGAGGTTTAATAAGAAAAGTTACCCTTATTTTATTGCCTCGGGTTTTCTGATATAAATTTTTTATCCTTTCCTGTATAAGTATAATACATTTATAGAAATTTATTATTCCATTTAATGAAATATTGCAGTTATTTCCGTTTATCGACTTATATTTGTATTTCTTAATGTATAAAAGTTACTTAATAAAAAGTTCCTTTCATAAAATGTTTTCTTGATATAATTTTATTTCAAACTTATATGTGCTCAAATATATTTAATATCTGTTTTATCAAACATATTTTATATCTGTTTTATTAAATATACCAATCGCTTAGATGTTTAACTGTAAAAATAATTTGTTCGCGTTGTACCAACAAAAAAAAAAAAAAAAAATTGCAAAAAGTGTATCTGAGAAAATCTTTCTTAATTTCAGATTTTTAGAAGGTGAAGATATTTAAATCTATTGTTTCTCTCTCAACATACCAAAATTATTTAATGCTCATTTATCGTCGACATTACCACGAAAAAACGTCGCCAAATGTGACTTGGAGCCAATGTTGCAACTTTCCCAGTAAACATTTACATTTTATACTTTTTATTATTACTTTAAACGCGCATTTTATATTTTTTTTATTATAAGTTTTAAAAATTATGAAAAAAATTAGTTAACGATTTAAAAAAATAAAGTTTTTAACTAACTTGACTTAATTAAGTCAATGAATATATAAATTAACTGTTGCTGTTTTCTCTCGCATGTGTTAAAATAATTACTATAATTTGGAATATTTAGCAGCATTTTTTTCGCTTTAAATAGTTGTCGGGATAATACACAAGACCAGTTACTTTTAATGTAAAGTATAGTAATTTTATTTAATGGATAAATATTTTTTTTTTTATTTGAAAGCGCAAAATTAAATATGCACTATATGTTAGTGGTTTTAAACTTATTTTTAAATTTTTCAGATAATGTTTCGTCATTATCTTAAATCAGAACACATTTTTTGACAATAGAAAAAAATATATTAATTTACAGTATACTAAATAATTAATACTAAATAGTTAAATGTATTCTGATATAAAAAAAATTACATATTTTAAAATGTCAATAAATTATTTTCTTTTGCTTTTATTGATAAAAAAAAATTTTTTTTCTGGAATATTTTCATTTTAATTTTAT
Source organism: Latrodectus geometricus (assembly GCA_026290005.1). NCBI lineage: Eukaryota > Metazoa > Arthropoda > Arachnida > Araneae > Theridiidae > Latrodectus > Latrodectus geometricus. Next base: position 23,084 of record JAPDSC010148009.1, read on the forward strand.
TAAAAACTACTTATCAATCTCAAAGACAAATCAAAAATAATTATTTTCATTTACATTTTTTTCCCGTTTCTTAAATTTCTTTTAACTCGATATATTAATTTTTAATTATGACACTACTTCTAAAATTTCTGAGATTTTTTAACTTTTTATAAAAATTAATTAAAATTTATATTGTATTGTAAATTCTTTAAAATAAATATAAATGCTTATTTTAACGCTTTCAGTTTGTGTGTGAGTGTGATCGTATATTATGTTAGCTTTAAAATTAACCCCAGAAAATCTGTACGGTTAAATATTCAAACTATCAACGTTTTTTAATTTATCGAATAGATACTCTTTAATTAAAAATTTCCGAAAATATATATTTTCATCAATAAAATACTTTTAGTCTTAATTCCTTTTGATAATATTTTTAATAATTTGTATTTTAAATGAAAGTTAATATCTTTTCAATATTAAGGAATATTATTCAATTTCTAATAGTTTTCAATATTTTATTCCACTATCCGCTGGTTGTATCATAAATTTAGGAAAAATCACAAAAGTGACGATAACTCAAAAAATTATGCGTGGAATTTAATTAAACCTACAAACATTATACAACACATTGGAAGGTGCAAAACGGCATCAAAAAAATCATCAGACAATTATGGTGCTATAAAAATTAGCAAATGTATACAATGAACAAATTGGAGGTGTAAGGTATAGGAAAAATGCATTTAACATGGGTTATGTTCCTCCCGAGAAGCAATGCAGCACATGCAGCGGTGTGTGAGGCTACTCAATTATGCGGTCTATTAATTGTTTAGGAAGTGCGAGCCATTGCCCGTCAACCTAGAGCATCCCAAACATGCTCGATGAGGTTAAGGTCCAGTGATCGAGCTGGCCCCAGCATGCAATGTTTTGTTTCCTGCTCAAGATAAGCATCCAAGATGCGAACCGTGTGGAATCTCGCATTATCTTTCTGTAGAACTAAAGGATCGCCTACTGCCCCGGCATAAGGGCGCACATAATCATCCACGATGTCATCTCTATAGATGTGAGCAATAACATTTCTACGGAAAAAGACATGGAGACCTGTGCGTCCACCCAAAAGAGATACCATTCCAAACACAGACGCTACTTGATCCGTATACATCTCTTTCACGGGTGTTTGATGGATGAAAACGAGTTGCACGTTCTCTCCAAGTGAAAAGGCACCTACTATCCTTTTCGAGGTTAAACCTGGACTCATCTGTAAAGAGAACAGGCGTCCATTGATCACGCGTCCAGTAGACATATTGACGTGCCCAATACAAACATTCCCGCCTGTAACGTGATTTGAGCGAGATGACTGAATGCCTTGCATAAAGATCTCTTCGTGAAGCCTTCAACGCAGATATGATCTGGATACCAATCTTCTGGAGCTTGTAGCGACAGAGTATCTGAATTCAGCCGAAGGTATGGTTCTATTCCTTCATGCGCATAATGACAAGTATAGTTCATTGGTAGCGCATGGCCATCCTTGGCTGTGACCCTCTTGGATGCGGAGTCTGTGATAAGAAATTGTGGCCAGTCTATGAATCACAGACGTACTCACAATCAGCCATCCAGCCTCTGAAATGGTCCTGCCTCTAGTCTCCCAATAGCTTGCCATCAAAATTGTTCGGTCAAATGATGCTTGGAGGTCGCTGTTACTATTAAGCTATACCAGATTTCTAATCTCAGACTGGCAGTAACAATTGCCGCCTTGCTCTTAAACATCCATTTTTATGCTCCTCGCAAATGGTGTATTCCGACAGCAGCACCACTATTTTGCATTTTACCATGTTACTCAGCTTCTTTTACTTACCAATATATTCAAATTTGAAATAGATTGGTTTAATTAAGATTGGTATAATATTAAATTTTTCTACTTTACGATTTTGCTTTAAAAATTTCCTGAAATTGTTATATTTCTCTAAATTGAGTATATTTTGCTATTTCCAAATTATAGCAGGAGATTGACTTGCACCAGCAAGAAAAGCACTATTTAACACGGATTCTACTGTTCATATTTTCCAATGTTTTGTCATTTTCCAGCATATGTGCATGCACGAAACTACTAAATTAAAAAAGCAGGAAAAAAAAGGAAAGAAATAATATAGAAGTAAGACAAAATTAAAACAATCATATCATCGGTAATTTATAGGGGGAATTGCGAAAATCTTATTTGATACAGTATTCTATTTATCACCCCTTCAATTTTTACATTCCCCGAGAAAAAAACTATGAAGAACAGACAATCATCAAAATTTAATTTAAACATCTTCAAACTGATATCAAACTGAGTACCTTTTTGCATATCCTTTTTTGTGAGTTTCCTGAATCGATATCAAGTCCTTTAGCAAGAATTGTAAGACAGTAAATAAGTAAATGATGCTAGCATTTTAGAAAATATATATATATATATTTCTTTCTTTCTCTTAATATATATATATATATTAATGGCTGTAAAAACTAGCCACAATGGAGCCATATAGAACTTTCCTAGGGGCCGCGGTGGGCCTGGTTGATTTGGGTGTCGTTCTCGAAAGGTAGTGAGTTTGAATCCCGGCTTATCCGAAGATCCGTTGTGTTTGCTAATGGTGACTAGGGTAAGTAAAATATGTTGTGGTCACTCTATGTTCCCATTAGCAACTAATACTTCTGGGGATGTTAAGAGCCAGGCCTTTGATCTTATTTTGCTCCCTATCTCTAAATTAGAAGACCCAGGTGGTACTTCCCCTCTCATAGGAATTGTTGTTTAAAAACGATCGTGCTCTTTCTAACTTCATTCGCCTCATGTCCCTGATGGGTGGGCTTAGCTTCGCCAAGTGTCATAAGTAACAACTAGAATCTTTTAATATGATGTTTTGTGGTCAATAAAAACTTGATCGAAGAATATTTTCCACATCGCGAATAAACTATACATGTTTCCTGGATGTTTTTATTGTCACAGCTGAGCTTGGTATGAGATTCACATATACCAAGTAATTCACTCGATCGCATTTTAGTACTCAATAAGTCCATTAGAATCAATAAGTACCGTTTTTCTAATCCGAGCACACAATTGAAAAGAAACTATCTCCGGGCATATCTTGCTGTCATTCGAATTTATTGTTGTTCTGAGAGCTATCGAGGTAAGTAATTTAAAATGTTTATGACTAAGCACAATTATTTGCCTAATTAATAAAGAATGACAAAAAAAACAGAATGTCTCTCAATAAAATAATTTTAATTATAAAATAATGAAATCATAGAAAGTAGCAGTAGCTTGCACATTGTCAAACACTAGTATATACCATACATTCATGCTTCATGATTTATTCAGATTTCTCTATTCCTTTGCGACAAATAACATTCTCATTCCAATATAATTTTTAAACTATTTCATAAATTAAGTTAAATTGCTAGATTTACACATATATTTTAACTTTGAAAAAATTTAAATATATATTTCTTTTTCCTTCTTGGTTTAGTGTTTTGAGAATAAATGGAGCAAAAGAAGACAATGTCAGAATACGCTGAAAAATTCAGCTGGAAAATAGCCTTTAAGTGGTTAGTTAATCATCTTCAAACTATAAAGCAATCGATCATACGAATGATTGACATTGTAATGACAACATCTTCGTTGAAAACAGCAAGGATGACACAAGATTACACTCCCAAGAGAATATCTCAGACATAATAATCCGAACAATTGAGCCAGGAAAGTTCATATGTAGAGAGGAATGCAGTCTTGAAAAATATTGGTCATCCATTTTGAGTTTTATTGGGTGTAGAGGAGACATGTTGAAAAATATATATCCACAAGCTACGGCAATGTTTTAGGCATTCGCAAATGAGTTCAATATGATCAGCTTGATCGAGGTATCTTGATGAAAGCAATAATAAAGGCTGGAATTTCGTCGAGGATTTCAAACAATAACGATTATTTTTCCTTCTGCCTCGAAGAAATTTTCATCTGAGAGGATGTAGGTTATTCCTGTCAATTTTGGATGTTTTAGCTGCTCCCGAAATTTTTCTGTTGTCTTTTTGTGGAGAAGAAAAGGTGGCATAGATTTTATAGTTGTTAATGGAACCATTATAGTAAAAATATCTGTTAAAGGTTTTGCTATGATTAAATTACTTTCAGTATTTATACAATTATTAAATGTAATTAAAATTAAAATGTTTCATTTTCTTATAAATCCTGAAACGATATCAAAGTTTAGTCAAGCAAAAATTGTAAGATAGTAAATGATATCAGCATTTTATATATATATATATATATATATATATATATATATATATATATATATATATATATATATATATATAGATAGATAGATAGATAGATAGAAAATATCGATTCATTATAAAGAAAATTTATTTATATATTGGTTAGATCTGGTTGGTTAGGGCATCATTCCTGTTACTGTAAGGTAGTGAGTTCGAATCCCGGCTTATACGAAAATCCGTTGAATTCACTAGTGTCTACTGGGGAGCGTAAAATAGGTCGTGGTGACATTGTCTTCCATGTTCTCATTCCAAATTAATACCTCTGGGGATGTTAGGAGCTAAGCCTTGGATCTTCTCTGGCTTCCTATCTCTAAATTGGATGACCCTGATGGTACTTCCACCCTTGTACTGGAGATGCTCTGTTCAAAAACGGGAAACGCGTTTCCTGACTTCATTCGTCCAGTTCCTGACAAGCGGGCTTGGTTTCGCCAAGTGTAATAAGTAACAAAAGAACTGTTTCTTTCATCACCGTCCTTTTCCCAGTACTTTTCAGATATGAGGTATAGATACGAGAATAATTCTGAAATTTTAAGATAGTTGTAAGTAGTCTCAAGCATCAATACACTCCTGCAAGTGAATTTTCCAAAGAGTAAATTTAAGTCATTCAGTTACTAAAATTTATAAAATAAAATAATGTATTAAGAATCCAATCTTCGAAAAAGAGTTCGAATAAATTCTTATTTAAATTTAAAAAGTGCCAAAAAAGCAGATATAGCCAAGATAATGGGGTCGATATTCAATACTTCATGCTTTCGTTCAAAACATTCAATTATCAATCTTGCAGAATGAGAAGACACAATTATGGAGTCTTCTTTCTAGGATTTCTGGAAAATATTTCGTAGTACCCCACTATCTTGTCCTAATTTTAATTATTCCTACGCTTCTCACACTGGTGAGCATTCTTTTCATTATTGTAAGCGTGGAGCTGTCTTCAAAGAGATATTTTATTTTCTTGTGTTGTAACGTCAAAAAATGGTAACTTCGATTCAGTATAAAGAACAATTTTCGTAAGTTCAACATTAAGCTCCTTTTGTATCACTTGGTAAGTGTATGGTTATCATCGACGAACATTTTACATGCAGAATTGTAACTGACAATGGTTTTTCTCTACAGTATATAAGACAGGTCATTTCCAAATGCTAATTGTAGATGTTGCATCATCTCTTCACTTGATTTAATTATAAAGTCCTCACATCAAAGATATGTCATCACATCAACTTTTTTTTTCCTCCTAAAATTTATTCTAACCTACTTGGAATAGCTTGATAAAAATCATCTGCTAGGGTAAAAAGGATATTTTCAAATCTAATAGAGTCAATTTTCCTACTTCTCATCTGAGAATCTCCCTTAAATTTATTCATGACCTTTGTATAAAAAAGGCATTTAAGCCTGTTAGATGATTAACCAGTCTTACTAATTTGATATATATATTCTTATCACATTAATATCTTCAGTAGCCACCAGAATTAGTAAACGTTTAATGTACAGTCCACAAATTTTAATGTATAATAATTTATGAAAAATTCATTACCGACATAAATGGCGGAAAACAATATCAAAAATATTACCATATATATATATTTAATAGTTTACTTCTACTAACCTTATTATCAATTGTATTAGTGTCAATTATCGTACGTACATTTGTTAACATCCACTACATACTTGATTTTTAATATACTTTTTTCATAAATGCTTTAATTTTCGATCGCGTTTAGCATATTTCCGTTTTATACCATTCCAAAGATATAAAAACCAAATTACACACAGGGAAATTCCCCCATTATAATTTACATTTTCACATTGAAGATTTTGCTTCCATTATTAGTGTCTAATTACTATATAGTTTATTTTAGCAGTTTTTAAGTTTAAAACATTATGAACCTTCATAGAATACGCCTTTTATAAAAATAATTTAAAAAGGGGGTACATATATCATTTTCCTTAGTGTTACATTTTTCTACGCTATTTTGTGCTTCAAAATTCTAGATGTCTGTGCTTCATTATTCTTTGGCACATGATAGCAAATTATAAGACCTATATTTAAATGGTAGAATCTAAGTTACTACAAACACATCCTCCACCGAGGTGAAAACTTTGTCCACGAACGGTTTAACTAAAGGGCAGATTGTCAAGCAGGCAGTTGAATAATTCTACACTGGACGGGATCTCGATAAATTTATTATCTTCTGAAGAATCTTTCAAACAAAACAGATTCCTGTGTTCACCGTAAGACTAGTGGCAGTACCTCGCTATATTAGAATTGGATCTCCCTTCTGAGCCTCAGAAGATGGGTTCGCACTTAGTTTCATATCAATACAAGGGTCATTACCTAGAAGACAGCAAATGATGAATGCCATAAAACAGCATTCATGTGTTAGGCTATCCGCTGTGGCACTAGAAGAATTTTTTAAACTATGGTCAAAATGCATGTATTCGGATACTTTTAATATCTGTTCTGCTTTAGCTGCCACTAATAAAGTTGTAGCTGAATTCAGATTTACATATAAATTGATCTTTCTCGTGACATTCTGTGTTCATATTAAACAAGTTATAATTTATGGATTGTTTACTTAATAAAACTTTCATAACGGTTTGATTAATTTTAAAATTGGCTAAGATAAAAATCTACAAATGAAAATAAAGAATAAACGTCTGGTAGTAAAAATTCGCTATGGTTTGAAAATTGATTTTTGTAGTCGTGATTTATTTTGAAATCACTACTCTATAAAATAAGTCTTAAATTGAAATATTCTGTAAAGGCTAATTAACATCTTCCAAAACTGTGCATATTTGTGATCACGAATTACATCTTAATATATGACTAATGTTGAATCTCATAATTTTATTTAAAAGAAGCTGGAAACTATGAATATTTAAAAATTGACAAATTTTCCCAATAAAATATAACTTAGACATTCATCTAAAAAATTTATTTAAGGATAATTAGCAGATGTTACTGATATTTTTATTCATTCATTAACCAGCTGATTACAACTTAATCCTTAAATAATATTTTGTTATATTATAATATTTTGTTAAATAATATTTTGTTATATTTAACAAAATATTATAATAATTCAATAATATAATAAAATAATATTTTGTTATATTATTGAATAGTAAAATGAGATTTTTTAACCATTAATTTAGGTTGAACATAAGCATGACAATTTGTCATACAAGTTAAAATGTTTAATATTCTTTATTATACAAAGTCGGGTGCATCTACTACAAAATTGTTTCACCAACAAAATTACATGATTAATGCACAATTCAAGGAACTTAAAAAAATATTTTATTAAATTACTAAGGAGTTTAATTTCATTCTTGTAATTTTAGATTAAGAGACATGTTTAAATATATAAACACAAAATCTGAAATCACCGAATCAACCTGAACTCACTTTTAACTTTTTAACACAGACAGAAGCATCCTGTAAATTTAAATAAATGTTTGACTAAAATTATTGTCAAAGCCATTAACTAAAATAATCTTAATCTGACAATTCATTTTCTTAATAGAATTCACTGTTACATACTGAAATCAAATCTAGATTATATTATGGACTGAAATCTACCGCAGAAAATAAGGTAAGTTTAATAAGTTTTCAAACAGAATGTTAAATAAAAGAAATTTCTAACTTTCAAATTATGAACATAAAAGCTGATGTAACAAAAGTATATGTTAAAGTACAGAACAACGTCCACAAGACTTATGCAAGAATATAATTTAATTAACAATATATAAACCTTATCATTCCATATAATTTTTTTATAATTTATTTTTAAAAAAAATGTTTGATTTCAGATGATGTTGACAAGTAAATTTAAAATAAGCTTGCTAAGTGTACAAAAAATAATTCCTTTTTCATTTCTTGGAAAATATAGTAGTACTACATAGAAATCAAAATAATTTAGTTAGTTGATTTAAGAACCAATAAAAGCTATTCAGATACAACAAAGCATGCATACTTGAAGTAACAATTTAACAAAAGCAAAATGCTTATGAAAATAAAATGAATAAAGCATTGCAAGAATTAACTTTTTCCTTCAATATATTAAGATGCAAATCATTCATGCCATTTCAAAATTAACACCAGCTTTCAAATTTCATGGATATCTGCCTCTTAAGTTTGATAAACTATGTAAATAAATTGAAGCTTTCAAAAGATGAAATTTTACAATAAATAAAAGAAAATATATTAATATACCAAAACTGTTGAATTCAATATCACTTTAAAATATGACTAAAAATATTAATGCATAAAAAAAAATTTCAAACCACCTTATTTAAAAATGAAATCACAAATAGCAGATATCTGATCTAATATAAGTGAAGCTATCTTCAAGAACAAAAACTTCCTAAATACCTGAAAAGGTTACACCTTATCAAAAATTCCCATTGTGCGTTCCTATTTCTCATGATCTAAACACTGCAGGCTAAATTAAGTCCTTGAGTCAATATATTCAAGAAAAAAACATTCATTTTAACAATAACTAGAATTATTTAAATCATCACAATTTGTGTATTTTTAAAGCAACATTTATAAAACATAAGATGAGTTTCATTGACTTGGTACTCAATGAAATTCACTTAGAGGTAATTTGAGCAAAAAGGCTAGTTCAATCAGGACCTGACTTAAAAAGTAATATAAGACACTGCAAATATCCCGGTTTAGGATAAAAATTCAAATGATTGACAGAGCACAAAATTTTCAATTGCCAACTCGGCACATACATTTCAAGAATGTTTAATAATAAATTTGATGCTAAAATACTATCTTCTTATAATTTTAACCAAATTCATACCTATTAATACCAATCCTACAAAATATAAAATATTATCCTTAACTACACTGCCTACTTTGCAAACACTGAAATATTTTAATTTTAATAGAATATTTAGTATTTATTAATGTGTATATATATACATGCAGTTAAAATTTAAATTTCCAACATATCACCAAACATCCACTCCTCCTGTGATGTGACTTCAATTCATGAACAAATGAACTGTCATTTAGCCATACAATCTCTCAATTAAAATTATCATTGCACTCCCATAAAGGAAAATGATTTATTTGCAAAATTGACTGCAGCATTAAGTTTCCAAAGAAAAACTAAAAATGCCCATAAATTGAATGCAGAAAAGATGCCAAAATTAGAAAACCAATTTATATAATCAATGCCAAAGTTAAAACTAATTTTTTATTTTTTCTATTCTATATATTTATAAATTTTACTTATTTCTTCTTTGCTAATCCATTCTTTATATCACAATTTAAACACAAATAAATGCAATTTTAGTTTACATATTTGACACTTTAGTTTTACATGATTAATTAAAATGGGCATAGTTCATTGAAACTACAAGATAACCATTCATTTTCAGAAAAATCTAAGGATTTAGATTTTCTAACCATAAGTTTTTAGGTTCTGCTTCATTCACAAAAATCCAACAAGAGAGAAAGCCAGTAACTCAATAAATGTTTTCAAAAGCCCAAAACTTTCATAAATAAAATATTAAAAAGATTCGAAAACCCTTTTTTTTTTTTTTTTTTTCATTGCATATAAAAAATATGAGTATTTGTGTATCATACATTGCACTAAAAAATAATGACAAAGAAACTTAAAAAATATTATTTAATCAAATAAAATATTATACAAAATTATGAATGAGAGTAATTGCATGAGAATGTATTTCTTCACACCTATATACTATGTAAATCAATAATTTTGAAAGTGATTTGCTGCAAATATTGAAATATTTCATCTGTTGATCATGGCAGGACCTGCAAAACTGAAAATGAAAATTTGTTAAATGCAACATATGTGTAAATAATCCACAGAATTACAGTGTACTTAGAACTATAATGAAATGTTTTATAGAAAAAAAAATCTTGTTGAAGTACAAAGTAGAATATAATAAAATATTAGATTCACATTAAAAATATCTTGTAAGTGTTATAAATGGGAATGTAATGCATTAGCAGAATGAGTAAAACCAACACAGGGTAAAACCCAATATAGATAGAGTAGAGTGATTATGGTAATCTTTACAACTCTGAATTAAATCATTTAAAACTTTCCAAAACAGAAAAAGGAAGTCTTATTGAATGATAAATTCATTCAAATATATAGCTAAATAAGCAAATAATGAATAGAAAATTTTGATTGTTCACACAGTTTGCAATCTAAGCAAAACTTAATGTCAACATACTTTAAAAAATGCAGAAAACAATCTTAAATTTTTAGTTATATTTTTAAAAACAATTTTCAAGTCAAATAAAAAATTTAGAGAGATTGCATAAAAAAAAGGCATTGATTTTCATAGAGAACTTCACCCTCCCTTTAATGATGGTTTATTTTGTATTTTTAAGGCTTAAATTGACATATATGCATTTTAACACATTCAAAAGTACACTGTAGCATAACATCTTATCCACTAACAATATAAACAAAACAAACAAGACTCAAATACTGGTATCAAAAAAATATTCTCTGAAATGAAGCTTAATAGATATAAGTTATTTTTTCATTATAATGTATGGTCAAAATAATGAAAAACATAAAGGTAGTTTCTAAAAATATTACAAAGATTAAGATGTATCTTTTACATGAATTTGAACTAAGTCATGAATAGATGTATTTGGAGAAATTTAATACTGAAGATCCTATAATTTGAAAAGAAATCATAAATAGAAAAATCATGCTTTTTTAAAAAAAAGTAAGAAAATTTAAGAAAGTCAAATTGGAAAAAGTAATTTTTTGCAAGTGTTTTTATTTTCCCTTAACCCCCAATCAATTTAAAGTTAAATTTAAACCTAACTATTCAATTTTAAACAGCAAACTATTCTTTCAACAATACTTTGATATTCAATTGGCAGAAATTATAAAACTAAAAAATTTTTACTTACAAAATTTCACTTTACTCCCTTCCACAATCATTGACTAACAAATTTGTCATGAGTGCTCATACCATCAATCCTGATGACTGAAAATAAATTTGTCATACAAAATTCAAAGTAAAACTGTAAAGAACTTTGAATACTTTAAGATGTCATTCTTCAGAATATATAAATTTTTTTCCTTCCTATAAATTATGACAAAGTTTTAAGAATCAAAACTTTACTTTTAAATCGGGTTTTTTATTTCCTTTACACTTGCATAACCTTCATGTCCTACATTTAAGCTCGTACATGTCAGCAAAGTTATACATATCAATTTTATAATTAATAAAAAAAATTCTTAAACATAAAAAAATAATTCTATTTGAACAAAACAAGTATCCACAATTTTCCAAAATTACTTCCAAAGAGTGCAGTGATAGCAAAAAGTAGATACATGCCTGTTTCTTCTGCTATATTCATTCAATTTGTTTAAGAATATATAAGAACATGTTATACACTCACATTAATAGACAACTTCCATTTACTATGTTGCTTGCTTGTTTGTTAACACAATAATTCTAAGATAATGATGCTGCAATTGAGTAGGTAACGGAAAATTCTAAATTGAATCACTCTTTTGTCATTCCTACAATACAAAACCTGTCGTGCACCAAATAATCATGTTAAACTTATTCATATAACAAGTTTTCTATGAAAACATTGTTACACCCTACTCAATCATTTATGCTACACTGTAATATGGATATTTAGAAATTGCTATTTATCATTGATAACAATTTAGCATAAATCCCAAACCTATCAATAATACAAAGTCATTAAGTTTTAAATAAACAAAAATCCTAATGCTCTTATTTTTTATAGCTAATTGATTTGAGTACATTTACTGTGGTATATTGAAGTAGAACACAATTCATATTTTTATAGCCTTATATGTCTGTTAACTTAAAATTATAAGAATATACCAGAAATTATTACAGAATTTTACATATACCATCTTTAAATTGTCTATATACATTCATGTGTTTCACTGAAAATATAACCTACAAACTTTTATCTTCTTTTATGTGAAGTTTTTTATAATACAATTTCTTAAATTTTACAAAAATCTAAATAAGATAATTCCAAAGTAATCTAAAATATCACATTTTAAAAAATCTAATGACAAAATTTAACACGTTTCTTAAATTTGTAACATATGAAATTAAAATTTCACAAATAAAATACATATAATATAATAACCTCTTATATTAAATGGTATAGAAACTAGTTAAATATTAAATATGAAATTATATCAGAATAAATTTAATGATTGCAAATCAAATTCACAGCTCAAGAACATATATATTTTTCAAATGATATTTGATTGTTAGAAAATGTAGCTAAAACAGGAATATGAGATGAGCCCCATAAAAAAACTTGCAATTACAATTTGTCGCTCAATTACATTTTTTCACAAGAGTAGAAAGACTATTTTTTGGTTTCATATAGCTATTGATAAATTGTTAGAAAAAGATTGTATTATTTCTGAAGATACCACAGCGTTCTTTACAAAAAAAAATAAGAAAAAGCATTAACTGAAAACCTCTTTGGAATAATAAATACACATAAAAATTTTTAAACACTACTGATTAAAAGTTGCAGTAAATTTTATTTTAAATAAAAAAATTTATATTAATTACACTTTCTCACTTATCTAGCTTCATTTTTATATTTCTTAAAAAATCCATTGTTTAAAAATATTATTCAATAGGCTAGCTTATTAGGACTAATCCTTATATTATTAACAAATAAGAATTTTTATGAATATTTGCATAAATGCAATTATTTTTGCATTAACTATTTACTTCATTCTATGACACTTTAAATACATTGCTTCTTTATTTAAATAAGTAATAGAAAACTCCATTAGCAAAGTCTAACAAATAATGTGATTTGACATTAAATGAAACCTTATTTAAATGTTTTCAGGATTGTATCACTTTGCAAATAAAAACAAATCAAAATAATTTATAGTAAAATAAAAAAAAAAAAACTTACATGCAGTTGAAATCATTCTTATGATTGATGAAATTACCTTTCACTAAAAAGGTTTTATAAACATAAAATCCACCAAATAAGAATTTATTCAGAATTAAATAATTATGACAACAGGAAAGTGTCTTCCATGCATTTTAGAAACACCTAAAACTTACCTTAAAGCAATGTATAAAAATTCAGCAGAAGGTAATTTATCTGCCATCCATCGATACATTACAAGATACTTCTTATCACTTTTACTTGAAAAAAACCAATCAATAAGAGTACCTAAAAATAGCACACACATATAATGCATTTACAAATTTAATTTTGTGTCTTATATCCTTAAATATTTTAATTACACCAAGGATTCTGGATTCATTCATGCACTTTCTAAATGTGTAAAATATCTTAAAAATTGTTGCATTTGATAAAACTCCTTTCTATAATAGCAAATTAAATGGGAAGAGAATTGAACTGTTAACAAATAATTTCTAATGAAGATTATGTTAAATTTCTGGTTCACATAATGCTTTAAATTACAATAGTAGGAATTCTAAAAAAGATTGTAGGATAGGTAATCTTCTAAATATTAACATGTGAAAGTTCAATATCTGAAATATTTGATAAATTTTTAGTGATAAACTTTTATAAATTTTTAGAATTCAGCTCTATATAAATATTTTTACTCAAAAACCAATATTTATACTGTGAGAACTTAATTAAAATTGAGCCTTTCACATTAACATAGACATAACAATAATATAAGAAAGTAACAAAATGAGACAAAATCAAAGTCTAAGTTTCGTACTGTTGAAAAATACAAGATTTTTCATTTTACTTAACATTTTATCACAAATATGCTTAAATCGTGATTTAAGGTGCTCTGTTTAATGTGTTTTTTGTAAGTTTTAATAGTTTATCACTCATTGTATGCTATCAAATAAAATTTCATCTATAAGTATGAAGTTTAAATGGCAAATCATCCAATTTTAATACTACCAAATGTAATACGGTGGAGCACTTTTATATATGTATATTTAATTACTTCAAATATTTTTTTATTCAAAGTAGTCAGGAATTAACTTCAAATCAAACACATAATTGTCATTAAAAATATTTATAATTACACAAATCTGCTAAGTCTGCCACTCCACCATTTTTTTTTATTTATTTAAATCATTTGAAAACATTCAAAATGTTGTTAGAAGAATTCATCAAATAGTTTATAACATTAGTATAAAATTTTTAACAGAGTTACCAATTTTTGAAGATTTTTTTAAATATCAAAGCAGACCTTTTAAAATTTATACTTGAATGTAAGGAATTTTAAACATATCTTTATTTTTAAGGATCTATAAAATAGTTCACATTTGTCAAAATTCTTTGATTTGAGTAAATGGATTTTAAATAGCAAGAATTTTTTTTTTTTTTTTTTTTTTTTTTTTTTTTTAATTTTTTAAACAAATGACAGTATTTAAGAATCAGAAAACCTACAGTAAAAAAAATAGAAACGAGTTTCCTTTCACTCTTCCTGTTATTACATTTGAAAGAAACTCAAGATTTATATATTTTTTTTATACTTATCAGATTGCTTAAGAAGTAACTAACACAGATGTTATGATATTAAGCAAATTATTTATCTTTAAAAAATTAACATTACAGTTTTACTTTCAATTCTTTATAAGTTGATAAACCAGAAATTTAAGCAGGAACATTAAAGAAAAATCATTTAAACTAGTACTCAAACTTATTAAAAAATTGCAACCTTTTTTCCATTTCAAATAAGTCATAATTCCTTCCAAATTTAAAAAAATTTTTATCTTTAAGCAGACATTAAATTGAATTTGCTCTTACAGCCATTTCAAATGAATGATCTTTAACTATTGAAATATTTTTAAATAATATTCACAATTGCTTTTTATAAATGCATTGCTACATTATCCAATGTATTGTAGTACTTTTGTAAACATTAAATTTATTAATTCAGAGATTCAGCAAAATATATTTAAAATACTAACTCTTATTTAATATTAAATATTTAAATACTAACTTTTATATAGCAGATAAAAAAGTCTTAAAAGTTAATAAACTATAGACATTTTTTTTAAGTCCAAAATAATCGAAACTGAGAAATGATAGCAACTAATATAGAAAAATTCACAAACTTAAAATAAGGGAAGTTTTGAAAAGATGTTTAAAATCAAATGGGAATATTTAAATTAAAAATGAGAAAATTTTCTCCTTTACATTAAATTATTTTTAGTTTTGAAAAAATCCATTTAACTTGATGGAACATTAATCAACATTACAACTGTATCAAATTTCTTATTTTTACAAATTGACAGGTAAGGTTCAAAAATAATATTTGAATTTAAATTGTCATTTCTATATTTAGATTCTTCAGGTATGACAGATAAAGTCAAATTTGCTTTTATCATAAATTTTTGTTCTACTTCAAAATAGATACTAGGCATTTTTAATAAATAAGATAACAAAATTTAGTATAGATCAGCACTTTTTAGGATGGAGAAAAGCAAGCAATTTGCACAAATAATGAATGGTTTTAACATGTTTTAATTATTTCTGTATATTTAAAAAAAAAAATGAGGCTTAAAAATTCAATATCTTACAAATTTGTGTGCATTAAATTGAAATTACTTACAATTTATAAAACTTCAATCTCATGCAAACTAAATTCCCCATCTTTATTTTTTAATCACACTCTAAACATTTCATTTGAATAAAACATATATGCACTCAGAATTTTAAATTGTAAGTATTGGAGAGGATATAGAATTGGAAATTTATCAATTATCTCAGATCTTCAGTGATTCTTTGAGTAAAACTTTCATAAGGAATTTCAGAGCTTGCAACTTACTGAAACTTGTTTCAAAATTAAATGTTTATGATCTTCATGCCTAAGATATTACCATACATCTTTCTCCAGATTAATTACTTAAAAAAAATCCTTTCTTTTTTGTACTGATTAATGTTAACTATTGAGAATCTATCAGTAAGCAATGAGTTTAAAAAATAAAGTAGATAAAATATAATAATATGCAAAATTTAAATTGACTTCAGAATGTCAATGTAATTTTCTACAGTTTTTATATTACTTTGTCAGGTTATATCAATATAAACATACTAGTTTAATTATAAAGTAAATAGTTTACAAGAGATTGATTTGGTAAATTAAATGCAATAAGGAAAAATTCTTAACAGCATGTGCCAACATCAAATAAACACAATGTATTAGTAAAACCTAATAGAAGTTCAATATTCTTTTACACAAATGTAGTTAACAGAAATCTATGAAAATTTATTCAAAAAATGGTTGAATTCAATTTCAATCATTTTATGTTCAAAGGAGTGGTACATTTCTTTTTTAAACAATTAGATTTTTCATTTAACACTGCTTCAGATCAAATAAAACATACCAATACTTATTTATTATTCATATAATTCTAATACAAAATCTTGATTCATAAGAGTTTTTTTTTTGTAAAGCCGATTTGCATGAATTTAAAATTAAAAACATAAATATAGTAAATGATTAAATGCTTTTCCTAAGTGAAAACTTTTACATGTAAATTTATATAGGTAACAGAAAATTTAATATAGTTATTGGAATAAAAGATAAGTAAAAAATTTCCAGCTTGCTTGTGTCCTTATCATACACTGAGAAATTTATGCATTTTCTTCAAGGAACTGCCCATATAATAAAATATAATTTTAAACCAACATAAAATACATTATAAAATTGCATACTGATAACACCTTTTATAGAAAATCTTAATATTCCAAGTGTTTATTGGAAAAAAAACAGCTATCTAATGACAATTTATTAATTTAATAGAATAATTTAAGTCTAATTTGAAAATGAAGCCATCAACATTCTCCATATAAATTTTAGTGTAATGCAATTTTTATATTTCGCTAATGATGAAAAAAATTTGCTCAATTTTATTTTTGATAAAACCTCCCAACAAAATTTATTGCAGTTTCCATATTAAAAAATTGTTTAAAATCTAATTAAATCTCAAATATGTAAACTCAACAAAAATAGATTTTATAAAATTTCTGTATATTCCAATTCTATATAATTGATTGTAATTGTGCACACTTTACATACGATCATTCTAGACAAACAACGTTATTCAAGATCAAAAATAGACCAACAGAACAATTCACAAAAAAGTATTGGAACAAATAAATAATGATTAAAAAAACGACTTTTAAAATCCAAATTAGAAAAAGTAAACACAATTTTAATTAATCAATATTGAAAACTTAATACTGAAAATCAAAAAAGTAATAACTAACACCTTACTCCCCAATGCATAAATAAATTTGAACTTTTATTCAATAATTTCTTTGAAAAATTCATTTCTTAATGACATTTGAACGTGTTAGATAACTTACTAAAATTAATTTATTATGTTAGTTTAGCTGCGTTAAACTTGAATAGCACTTTTTTAAAAAGTTTTTTGAGGATCAAAATAGCATGATTATGAGGTTTCAAATTAGCTTACAATGTTAACTCTTGGAAACAAAGTTAAATACTTTATTATGGATAAACATGTAAAATCAATATGAGATTTAAAGCCAATTATAATTTAATTCTACTGTTCCCATTTAATAAAAATCCATCTTTGAAAATATTTAAGGAAAAACACCCTTTATGTGGCAACACATAATAAATACCTATGCATGTAGAGATTTCAAATTGTGCTCAGAACTTTAAATAGCTCATAAACCCTAAATAAGAAATAATATTTAAAGAAAAATTTTGATGGAGTGAGTTCAACCTTTGGGGACAAAATAAATCATTACAAGCAAAATAATCCAATAACTAAATCCTACTTGTTAGTACAATAACAAAGTTAATATGGGCAAGAATACATTCCTAAGACAACTTGTGGTCACTATGTAATTTAACGAAGTTTACTGACATGCTTCTAATTGCAAAAATTTGATTACGATTCTAAGAATATTAATACAAGCAGATTTATAAGTTAAAGTTTGACAAAAATGAAAATCTTACATTTAATAGAAAAATTATAAGTTTATTTTAATTTTTTTTTTATTTTAAGTAAATCTTAAAATGAAAAAATTAAAACTGAAGCTTGATATCTATATTTCAATAATTAAAGTAACATGCTGTATGCTTATAAAATATTTTTATCATACATTTATTTTTATTTGCAAGCAGCTGCACACACGCTAAAAGTGGTTTCCCCCCCTTTTTTTTTTTTTTTTTTTTTAAAAAAGCAAATTATTTTAATGAAGTTATAAAATTAGGTAATTTTTCAAAACCAATAGATTAAATTTTCTTATGTACATTTTAATGAGTTTTAAATTAATTTGTTATCATCAGAAAAAGTTTGTATAAGAAATATGAATACTCTTTTACATTCACACAATGCTTTATACAAACATACTATAATTTACACATACAATTTATTTCACTATCAAGTGGGGTCAAAGAATGATCAAATTTGAATTTAAGCACCAAATTCTGCAAACAACTTAATATAAACAGTATTAAAACTAGCGAAATTTATTCACAAGAATTATTTTGAGGTGAACTCTCTGCCATAATTTTTACCCTATAATCATTAAAACAAGAATTATGGATATGGTTGTTATGTTTAAAATAAAACTAATAAAAATTGTGATTAGAGAAGTTACTATAAAACATAATTCATTTATTTTCTTTAATATAGGAATTTTATTAAAAAAATTTCTTGAAATAAAAAATGAATTTTGAAAAATATTAAGAGATATTTAAACATACTTAAATCCTAAGAATATTTAAAGTAGATAATTTTTAAAAAATTAATAAATGGTTAGAAAAATTATTTGTAAATGGGAAATATTCTTGATAAAATTGTAGTAGACGCCAATTGAAAATGAAGAAAAATATATTTATAACAAAGTTTACTTTTAATCCCAATAACTTGGCATAAACTTAATATTGTACTCGTACACAAAAAAGGAATATTGTGCATATTCCTTTTGGCAGAGCGCTTAATGTGTGATCATAAGATAACAGGAAATATCTACCTAATTTTATAATTAATGTCTTTCGCTATAGCTCACACACACAATCAAATTTAAACATAAAAGGCTTTAAATTTTTTTCATTGAAAAAATTCAATTATGAAAAGTTAAAACTGATATTAAGTTAAAAATACCTTAATAATTTGTTTGAATTGCTAAACTGGTCTTGTACACAAAAAAAATTTAATTTATAGAAATTGCGCAAAAACGTGTTTACAGAGCGCTTAATGTGTGATTATAAGATAACATGAACTTTCAACCTAATTTCATAAATTATTACTTTTCGTTACAGCTCAAATTAAAACATAAAAGACTTTTAATTTTACTATTGAAAATGTCCAATTGTGAAATGTTAGAACTGCTATATAAAATTAAAACCGTCTTAATATTTTGCTTGAATTTCTAAACAGTCGAGTCAAAAAATTAATAGTACTTCAAAAACTTAAGTATCCAATTTTAAATAACATTTTCCATTAATGAAAAGAATCACTCGGAACGGATATTTTATTGAAATCTAAATGATAAAGAAATTACAGAATGACATTGAACAAAATTAAAACGAAAATGTGAGCGTCCGACGGTTATAAGACGACACGAAACAGTTCACCATATGATATTGTAGTATAACGTCAGACAGCCATTTATGTTAAACAATAAAAATGAAGTCTTCATTGCATCCATGTCAGACGGCTCTGTGCTGCACCAAATCGCGAGATCCAACCTGCAGAACGACCACGCGACCGTCATGCTTCTGTTAATACACCGGAGCGCGACGTGAGGTAGGTGTTAGACGTCCCGACGCAAAAGTGCTTTAAAGAAAAAAGTGGAAATGCTTGTTTAGGATCACAAAACTAAAAAATGTCACTATAATATAAACTAAGCACCACGTTAATCATAAGAACTGAAAATACCAAATAATTGTTTTAAATTAAGAATAATATTTGTAGATTAACCTCAGTATGTTAAAATATATATTCTAGTATAAAATATATGAATATAGAATTCAACTTACGGATCTTGAGTAAAGTCATATCTGGAAGAAAAAAAACATTGATTAATGAAAACTATATTTCCTTAACTTTAAGTAAATTTAAGTATAAATTTATGCTGTAACTTAGTCATTATAAAAAGATGAATCTTATCTAGCATTAATATTTCTTTTTATCGGACTTTCAGACAAAATGTTAAGCACACCAATTTTTAGTCATTTTTAATTATTATTACGGACAGTTTTTGAGAAAGAGGAATTCAAGCGATTATGCACGCGTTCTGCGAATGTTTTTTATTAATTTTTTATATCAACTTATGCATTTTGAAAGATTGGTATTCAATTTTACAATTGCTATAAAAATGAGCATTATATATTAACTTTACCTGCTTGGTACCTGTGGCACATTTGGCGGTGATCGTCGAGAGTAGTAAGAATCATAAGGTCTTCGATAATACATGTAATTGTCTTGCTGAGGAGCAGACATAGGAGGCCGCCTTTCATAAGGATCAGGGTAAGGTCTCATACGGTCAACAAAGCCACGATCTCCAAATGAACGGTCTGCACCAAAAGGCCTGTCCATTCCAAAACGAGGAAATCTGTCACCTCCATATCCACCAGTAGGATATCCAACAGGAGGGCCATTGTTCATTCTAGTAGCAGGATTTCGTGGACACTCCTTAGACCAGTGACCTTGTCTACCACAACGATAACATTGCCCTTTGCCCCCCATGCCTGGTCGTTGTCGTACTTTACTGTGTGAAATCTGGATAAGTACAAAATATTGACATTGTCAGATTTAGCATTTATATAGCTGACATTGTAAAAGCAGATTCTTAAAATGCTTAAAAAAAATAGGCTGCTTTATATAACAGCAACATTATAATTACAAAATTCTTTTAACTTTGTTTATTCATGATTAATATTAAAGGTTAATCTAAAAACTGAATTGTTGACACATCTACATATTTACAGTATTAAACTTTTACACAATTGTAGTAAATGTGTAGTCAATAAAAATAAATTCAAACTTAAAACAATACCTCAACAGATATTTTTGACCCCATGAAATCAATATTATTTAAGGCTTCAATGGCTGTCTTTGCTTCTTCTTCAGAAGACATATGCTAAAATAAATAATTTCATATTCATGATAATATATTAATAACACAGTTGCTTCATAAAATTTTAATCACAAGAACAGTAGCTCACCACAAATGCATAATTTTTTACAATGTCACATTCTTTAACTTCTCCATATTTTTCAAACATTTCTTGCAGCTCTGTACTGTGAGCATTTTCCGGCAAATTACCAACATATATCTTAGTGGTGCGCTAAAAATTTAAAAATAGGATAATTAATTAAATTGATTAAAAGAATAAAGGCAAACAACTGACTTTTTTTCATGACAAAATTGCTTTGTTGAAATAAAATTCAAATGGTTTGGTTGGGTTTTGTGGCGCAAGGTCCAAAGAGGACAAGATGCGTCAAAAATTAAGTTTTAAAGAAAATTAATAAATTATCGACAAAACCCAAACTCAACTTTAAAAATTTAAAACACAAAAATAAATGTATATATATATTTTTTTTTAAATCCCAAAAAAATATAAATATATGAAAGTAAAATAAAATTCATAAAATTTAAATAAAATTAAGGAAACCAATTTCCCTTAAAAAGGAAAAAAGGTTTTGGTGGAATGACTCCACTAAACCATACATAGTTAAAAGGTCTGTTAGAAAATATTTAAAACAGTAAAGGTTAAAATTAGGACATGAAATTAAAATATGAATAACTGTATATTGTTCACCACACGTTTCCCACCATGGATTTAATTCATTTAGAAACAAATGTCTGTGTGTGAAACGTGTGTGTCCGACACGAAGGCGAGTTAATCTAACATCTGCTCTTCATGTTGGTAAAACTGATGATGGGATGACGTATGGAAAGATGGCACGCAGTTTGTTTGTGACCTGCATATTCCATGACTCCTGCCAGAGAGAATTTACGAATCTTTTTACAACCCTTCTCACATCGAATAGAGAGACAGATGAATGGAGTAAAGACGATGCAGCTTTAGCAGCTACATCTGCCTTTTCATTTCCCTCTAGACCTACATGACCTGGGATCCAGCAGAAAATGATGTCATAACCCTTGCTAGCAAGGGAATCCAATGCTCCGAAAATCTTGGACACAACTGGATGACAATTATTATAGTTTTCCAACGCTTCTTAAACACTCAAACTGTCAGCATACATACAGATTTTATTAAATTGCTCTGTATTCACTAGCTGAAGGGCTTGATGAAAAACCGTAGCTTCAGCGGTAAAGACGTAGCAGGACGTATGAAGGCTGTAACCATAACTGGTATTGGCATAAAATATGCCACAGTCAACATGTCCTGCTGTTTTAGAACCGTCCGTGAATACAGGCGTGTATGATGAATACTGACAGCGATGTGATAGAAAAAGCTGTTGAAAAATAGTTGAGGTTGTGTCCGATTTTCGAAACTGAGCAAATGGATTAATTATATTAATCTGTGGATCATACCAGGGTGGATGTAATTGTAAGTCCGTTTTAATAAAACGGACATCATATAGGTCATCATACAGGAGTTGATCTTTAGTTCGAGTGAGAAAAGGTTGGATGCTGTATGGTCGAGCATCATATAGTCTCTAATGCAAGAGAAATGGCCAAGGAACATAAAGGATGTTGACGGTCAGGCATGACCTTTGCGTAATAATTGAGAGACAGCTGCATCCGTCTCAGATCTAAAGGCAATTGTTGACAAATCGCATAGAGACTCTGGACGGGTGATGTGCGGAATGTGCCTGAACATATCCTCAAAGCAGAGTGATGTACAGTGTCCAGTCTGCATAAAACAGAAGACCTAGCAGATCCATACACAACACATCCATAGTCAATGCGAGATAAAATAAGTGCTTGATATACCCAAAGTAGTGACGTGCGATCCGCACCCCAAGATGTATTAGATAGCACATTGAGGATATTAAGCGATCGCTCGCACTTCTTCCGCAGATGTAATACATGCGGAAGAAAGTTTAACTTTCGGTCAAATGTAACACCAAGAAATTTAATCTCGTTGACTACTGATATTTGTGGGTTGTTCAGTATGATAACAGGATCATTGTGAATGCTGGTCTTCCTGCAGAAATGGACACAGCAGCTCTTGCTGGGAGATAATGTAAAGCCATTCTCTGCACACCATGCAGCTATTTTATTAATAGATGTTTGTAGTTGTCTCTCAATTAAGCACATGTTCGATCCCTGGCAAGATATTTGCAGGTCATCTACATACATTGTGCCATGAACTGAAGATGATAGAAGATGAAGTATGAAACTGATGTATAAATTAAAAATAGTGACGCTTAAAATGGAGCCTTGGGGTACACACTCGGCTTGTATAAAAGTATTGGAAGTAGATGTTCCAATACGTATTTTAAAAGAACAGGAGCGTAGAAAGTTTCGAAGGAATATCGGAAGATTACCCCTAAAGCCAAAATTATATAAAGAACGGAGAATTCCGTATCGCCAGGTACGGTCGTATACCTTCTCTATGTCGAAGAAGATGGAAACCAGATGGTTTCTCCGCACAAATGCATTGCGGATTTGGGTTTCCAAAAAAGTAATGTTATCAAGAGTGGATCTTCCTTTACAGAATCCACTCTGATTGACATGTACACATTTATTTTCTTCTAAGACATGCACGAGATGGGCGTTGACCATACGTTCGAGAGTCTTGCAAAGGCAACTCGTCAGAGCTATTGGTCGATAATTTGATGGTTCTGAAGGATCCTTACCAGGCTTCAGGACCAGAATTACTGTTGCTTCATTCTAAATTGATGGAAATGCATTTTCAGTTCAGATCCTAATGAACAAATGCAATAAGTTCAATAAGGAGTCTGGACTTAAATGTCGAAGCATTTGGTAACTGATTCCATCAGGTCTTGGGCTGGTATTATAGGCCTGCTGTAATGCTTGCTTCAATTCCAACATCAAAAACTCGCAGTTGTAAGGCAAAGCTTGTCTATGGTTGAAACGAATTGGTATTTGCTCGGCTCGACTCTTAGTCCTTAAAAACGAAGGACTATAAGAGTCGGAGCTTGAGACGTTAGCAAATGTTTCACCAAAGATGTTTTCATGTACATAAATAACATTTGCAATACTATAATCAGACATTATCTTTGAAAATCTAAGATTTTATTCAAACACTTCTTTTCATATCAAATTTAAACTAATATCGTTTATGTAGCAAATTTATTTGCTGTCAATAAAAACCATTCTTTCCACCAATTCCACACTTCATAACCAAATCTAAAATAAAAATGTTCTTTTAAAAATAGACTTACTAATTAGTTTTTTCTCACGCTTAACGTATAAGTGAAAAATCTTTGTATCACACAATCTCAAATATTAAATTTCAGCAAATAAAAACAAAATCAAACTTTACAACAATGGCATAGAAGCCGTATCATGCCTATTTCTAAAATTGGTGACTATTAGCAGATATCCTTGTTAATCTGGCAATGTTGATTTATAAGTCTTAGAGCTAAAAATAATGAAGAAAATTCTGGCAATCCTAGTGTCATCAGGAGGAAATTTAGAACATTTAATTCCATTTTCAGATTTTGTCAAGAGCTTTAGCAAAAATAGTTTGTTTGAATTTTTTGATATGTTCTACAGATTTCAGGACCTTATGGATTTATACATTCCAGGTCATTCTTTTTCATTATTTTAAATAATTCGTTTATTCTGCATTCATTGTTTAAAATTACTGTTCAAAATTGTCAAGAGATCTTTTTTTAGTTAGTGTATGGCCCAAATTTACTATACAATCATCCTTGGCGTGATTTTACCACATTTGATGATAAAAAATTAATTTTACTGACAACATGTCTCTTACAAATCGCAGATAAGTGATTTCAAAAAGCTAATAAACCAAATAGTGTATACTCTATATTTAATTTTAGATTGATCATGTTGAATGTTGCAGTGTTTTATCTGTAGCTCCCGTGTTCTTGTGGTTACTGCTGCATTGGGAATATGAAAAGTGCAAGAATGATGTTATGTGGTACGATGAGATGTTAATTTAAGGTATTTGTATGAATTGGATGAAAGGAGACTAGAATTCTGTATGAACATGGGCTTGATTGCAAGTAGACAAGAGTGCTGTAAATGTGGTAAGAAAATGAAAAAGATTAAAAAAAAAAAAAAAAAAAAAAAAAAAAGATTATTAGTGAAGGTGTAAATCTAAGATGAAAGGAGAAACACATGATGTTAAAAAGAATATGAGAAAAGGTTCTCTTTTTAATTGAATAGAATGATATTTTAGTACAGGTTTATATATGGGTATATGAGAGTAAAACTAGGTTTAATATGAAAGAATAAACATTCTTCTAAGCCTCAGTGTGATTTTTGTTCTTTTTTCTGCAAAAGAGACAATTAAAAGTGAAACTAGGAGAAAAAATGTGATTATTAAGATAGATGAAAGTAAATTAGATAAGCGTAAGTTTAATCGGAGCTAACTGCAAGTAACTGGTTTTTGGGAGGAATTGATACCGAGATGAGTAAAAGTTTCATGAAAGTTGTGGATAAAACATTTTATAATTTGTTAAGTGTGATAAATGAGTATTTTCCAGGTTTGATAATAATTTCAGACTCCTGGTCAGCTACGATTGTGTCTCTAATGAAGCTTCTTGCATCTGAAGGTGAACCATAACCTAAATTTTAAGGAACCCAATACGGGTGCCAATACTAGTACTATTAAAGAAACATGAGGAACAGTGAAACGTGATCATTGAAAGTCAAAAATGGCTTTAATTACTAACTAGTTAAATATGTATAAAAGAAAAAAACATTTCTGCAATAAATTTTTTGGTTTCATCAGATTCACAATATCAGGTTATTCTCCAAAAACAGTTAATGCAGAGCCAGCATCAAAGGTAAATCAGGTTACGAAGTAGAGGCTGACAGAGGCAAAGAGAAGAGGTACGTATATTGTTCATTAATTCTCGATTTCAGGCAATTTTATAGTCATTTTTTCGCACAGGTAATTTTTCCACTATGCAATTTTTTTGAGATCTCACTTGTGCAAAATGGGGACTTTAGGTGAGATTTAGAAAAAGTAACCAAGGGTGACCATACAACAGTACATTTGTATCAGAATTTGACTATTTTAATATATATATTTATTATTAAATTTATGGAAATTTTAAAATTTGTATTTACATTGGAAGTAATTACTATATTTACTTTAAAATTACTCAGTAACATTTAAATATTTTATTTTTGGTAAATGCTTTGACGTTTACATTAAAATTAATGCTACTATTTTTCATAGAATTCTTATATATATTTTAGATATTGTTACTATCCGTTCTATTTACATTTACAAAAAAATGTTCTTATGCTTTCTTTTTTAAAATCCTAATATTTCAAAAATACATATTTACTATTTTTATTTAACAGGTTTAGATTATTTACATGCATAAGCTTTCATTGAGAAAGAATTTATGACATCACAACTAGATAATCTTGGCAACATTTCTTTTGTCATCAAAACAGTTCAGAAATTGGCATGACAAATTATATGAAAACCGTGCCAAAACATTCAACATTTTTTTTCAGCCAAATTGTCATTATAATAAGGTACAGACTAATATAGAACAGACAGATTGGTTAGACTATACTTAAAAGGTGCTCCTTTGATTCTCGCCAAGTTGTGATCATTATTGATCGCCAAGCTGGTCAAATCCAACTATTGTTCTAATTGATTTAGAAATAGTCGAGGCTCTGATAGGTTACTTTTTGCACTATAATCGGCACGAACAGGAATGGCACCAAAAAAATCAAGTTCGCCAAAGGGCACCCTAAAGTATAGTTTTACCGACAGATTATTTTTTACCGACAGATTATTTATCCTCAGTTCATTAACCTGGAACTAAACACTCTGAAATGATTTTTATACTTCATTGAGCGATATCGTTTTGATCATTTTTAATACAAATTACAAAGTAATTATTGAGAAATAACCAAAAATTAATTTCAATATAAGAACTATAAAAACTTATAACTCGGATAATAAAACTAAAATATCATAAACTATATAACAAATCTTATATTTAAAATAACAACTATTCTAAAATCATTCCAAGCAAAAAAAATAAGTTTTTTACTCACCATTTTGTAGCTCAATCACAGGAATAATTCTTTGCACCTGAAATTAATGTAAACTTATTAGGTATGATTTATTAAACTTAATTAATCCAGAAATAAGTTTAAGTATGTCTTAGTACCTTGAATTGAAACAAATGATACATATTAGGTTGAAATAATTACATACATAACTACAATGTTTACAGACATACGTTGGGAAACGCCTTAAATCAACAGAAAAACCAAATGATAAACAACAATGATAATTTACGCATTCTGATTTTAATTATAATAAATTGCTAATGATAACATATTTACAAAATGCATTCCATATCACAACAATCTATATTACCTAACATATATATTGTTTCCTTAATCATTCAAAATGGCGCTTACGAAATTCCAAACAAGATAACAAATACGAAATAAATTATTCTTCAAACAACATTTATAAGCAAAAATGCACAAAAGTAGTACTTACGTCTATTTGTACAACAAAATCACCAGCAAAGGTGGACAAAAATTAAAAATTGATAGCTAAACACCTCCGGTGAATATAGATACACAAAGATGAATATCAGATGTGAAGGAACTTATGACGTCATCCAAAATTTACTTTAAATCGTTTCATTTCAATGAGTGTTGTCAACGTTTCCAGAACCTTATCAATTGACCATACTATTGTGTCAAAGTGAACTTTTTAAGATGATCCATAATTCTTTGATATTAAAATTAATTCTCTAATTTTCATGAAAAAGTTATTTTATTTTTACTTGAATCATTATAACTGACATAAAATCTCCAGGTTCTCTGAAAATATAAATTTATTATAAAACATAGAATTTTCTTTAAACTGATTAACTGAATGTAATTTTTTAAGTGATTAACTAGTTGAAAGAAATTTTTCAAGTTTTTCGATGATTCTCAAAATATCATTAGGAACTTTAAAAATTTTGACGAATAATAAATTTCCAAATTTTTTGCCTCGATAAAATTTTTTACAGTTAATATATTTTCAAATAAAATATTTTTATTTTATTTTCAAAATAATTGACTTTTTGATTTTAATAAGTTTATAAATATTTTAAAACCATTTTATTATAAGATTAGTAAAATCAAAACTTACTTTTATAATGAATTAATTTTTACACACTTTTACTTTATGATACTTTTTCTTACATAATAGGAATATTTTAAAAAATAGGTTTATAACAAAAATAATTTGATTTTTTTAAACTTTAATAATAAAATTTCTTAAATGAGAATTTAAAATAACTATTGTACACTATTTATTATATTCCACTTCAATTATTTCTTTCTCATTAAAAACAGTAAGAAATAATGAAAATGTTTCTCAAAATATTTAATAAAGATTATTCGAGTTTGTGTAAAAATTATTTAGTACATTTTGAGGTTATCACAAAAAGATTAGGTTACGACAGAAAAACTATTTTTGAGTAAGATTGAGTTCTAAAATGAAACCTAACAAACGATGATAGAATGGTGATTTTGATAAATTGTTTGAAATCTAAAAGATGGATCCTAAATGAAGTAGATAAACAAAACGTTTGCTGATAAGTAAAATTAAACTTAGGACGTCTAAACACTGAAATGAAGAAAAATAAGAGCCTGTTATTTCGTTTGGAAAAGGAAATTGTTGCGCCAATTTTATCACGAGGATTTGTTGACAAATCAAAGATCCATGAGTAGGAGAAAACTCCGATTCCAAGTTTTCCTCTTAAAGAATTTCTTGCTTGATTGTGCCATGAAAGAAATATGTGATCCATGGTTTCTTTTTCTCCACAAGAGCATTTATCGTAGAAGAAAGTCCAAAATTATGTAACTTAGCATAAGTTGGAAAAGTTCTGATTCTAACTCTAGCTAGCCATATTTCTTCAAAGCATGAATTAATGTACTTGCTGGGAATTTTCATGATATAGGATACATGTGCGAAAAGTATGGAGCATATTTACTTTTATTCCATCCACTAGTTATTAAAATCGATAAATATTATGTATAAGATCTTCAGGTGAAATCGAGAGTAGTATAATGCATTTATTAATGACTGATTTTGTAAGAGCATTTACTTTTTCGTTGCCAGCAATTCCTGAATGACCTTCCTATAATCCAAACTAATTGAATAAATTCGTAAATCGTAGTTTCATTTACTAAAGCTAGTACGAGGCGTTGAATTTCTGAGGTTGTTGGAAAAGAGGTTGAGACAGTTTTCAAAGGTTTCAAATTGTTTACATAGGATAAACAGTCCAATAATATAACCTAGTTGGATAAAAAAAATGCAGATTTTTGTCACCACCAGATATTTAGCAAAAACTTCTGCTGTAAGAGTAGAATTTATGTTATTAATTTGCCCGGAGAATAAAGATTCATTTCTACTGTTATATGCAGTAATTCTTAGTTTATTATCCATTTTAGACTCATCGGTGAATAACAATATGTGATTGGATATTCAGAAGCATTATGCAGTTTAAAGAGATCATTAATCGTCTCTGTAGGAAGATTTTTTGTTCGAAAAGAACATTTCTTAAGTAGGATCTTAAAATTAAACTTATCAGAGGCAGAGTTTGAAAGAACTCTTTAAATATCTGACTTTTCAATTCCATTTTCCTTGACCCATTTTTTCGCTGATAAAAACAGGTGAAGAGCTCCAGAGTTATGGTTACATAGCATTATTTTCCACAACGTTCCGCACGTAGATCTGGTAGAAAGGGTAAGATTCCTAATGTACATCCTTAGAGAGAAATAGTTTTGTCTCACAGCAAGAGGTAATACCTAAACTTCTTTCAAAAGAAGTGGAATAGGAATCCAGAGGGATTGACCATTGACAATTCTAAGAACTACGTGGTATGTTGGATCCAAAATGTTTCGTTCTGATGGGCTTGCAGACTTAAACCATGATGAAGAACTGAACAATTTTAAGTAAGAAGTTAGATTTTGCTTCCCATCTGTTATCTGCAATAGCGTTTAAAACATTAATTTTCTTCTGGAGAGCATTATTTTTCATTTGAAAATTATATTTGAAGGTTATGTTATTAGTAAAATAAATACAGAGAATTTTTACATGTTTAGACCAAGAAAAGGATGGTTGATTGGTAATTAAATGAAAATTTTAATTTATAGGGGAGTTTTTGGAAGAGAAATTAATGGTTGAACATTTTGCAAAATCAATATTTAGTTTTCACTCTTTATACCATTGTTCAAGTTTTATGACTGCACTTTTCATTTTGTATTGAAGTTTTTCTAAGGGTGAATGAGCAGTCAAAAGTATTATGTCATCTGCGTAAATGAAACACGAATGTCATGAGGGAGGATTTCATAAATATCTGACATATAAATCATAAAAAGTAAGGGAGATAGAACGCTGTATTTAGGACGCCTCTTTTGGAGAAGGTAGATTGAGAAAAGACTCCAAGCCATTTCACTCTAAAGCTTCTATCCAATAAAGAGTCCAAGACCTAATGAGCAGCATTTATTCTGATAACAAATTGGAGAAACTTATAAATAAGACAATCCAGTCATACTGAATCGTAAGCTTGAAGTTTGTCCAAAGTAACGCATATAATATACTTTTGCTGTGATCGTAAAGTTGTAATATTATCATGAAGCATAGAAAGAACACTTTCACAGCTCTATGAAGCATAAATCCATGATGATTTGAATGAAATAAAAAATATCTCCTTTTTTAAAAAGGAGATATGAGTTATAAGACGATTTAAGATCATGCGTTCTATGACTTTACATGGAACACTTATGACAGATATAGGCGATGTTGTATCTTTCCCAAGTTTTCTTAGCGGATTATATTGAATTTTTTCCAAGAAGGTGGGACAATACCTCTAAACCAATATTTTCTTATGAGTGACAAAAGGGATCGTGAAACTATCTTTAATAGACCATTCAGAATTTTAGCCGATATTAAATCAGGACCAGTTGAAGAATTTTTGATATAGAAATCGCCAATTAGAGCTCAGAGAGTGAAAAAGGAGAATTATATTCCAAATCAGAGTTTGAATTTAAACAGAGAGGTAGAAATTCATTTTCAGATTGATGAGAGTAAAATTTGGCAAATAAGTTTGCCTAATACACAGGGTCTGAATTGAAGTCTCATCAAAAATTAGAAGACGATGGGTTGATGAATCAGAAGATCTAATTTTAAGTCTTTTTAGAAAAGAATAAATGTATTTAGATATAACAACATTAATTATGGTTTTACCCCATAAATTCCTGGAAAGGGACAGAAAAAGCTGATGCAGTTTTGCAGAGATTCATTTATACTTTATCCACAGAGTCTTATTAAAAAGAGCTTTTCTCAAAATGTAGGATATGACTTTAAAGGGAAATTTTGTTTCTTTCTGAATTCATCAAGATAGATTTTACATAAAATTATGAATTGGTTTATAGAGTCAAGTCCGTTATTAGCAATTCGAGTGTTCACTGAAATGAAAAAACCAGTCCATAATATTCTATTGCGGGAAGTATCTTTAGAATAATCGTTACTGAAAAGTTTGATACTAATTTGAACAGGGAGGTGGTCACTATCATAGCAGTTTGAGTTGACCTCGAAAGTACAAAGAGGGAAAATATCAGGAGATACAAAGTAATAATCTATAAAGGATGGTCTGTGGTAGAGTCCAAAACGAGTAGGCTGAGAGGTATTTAAAAGACAAATATTGCTATTCAGTATCCATTCAAGAAATTTAGAAGATTCAGGAGAGTTTTTATAGCCACCGAATGCCGAAATACGTACACCAAAGTCTTCAATTAATAATATGAAGGGGTGATGAATGTTTGATAATACGATGTGGAACCAAGAACATGAAGAAGGTGGGATGTATGCATTTACTAAAATGAGAAATAATTTGTATATAGTAAAATTTTAATAGCTAAAATTTCTCTATCTTTATCATCAGAGAGGCATATATTTAGTACTTGCGCAGGTATTTATCAACAGCAAAAAGAAGACCTCCACCACGACCATTTGACCTTCTAAACGGATTATGGTCTTATAATGAATTTGAAATGAATCGGAACTTTTTAGAAAAGTTTCTTGAGATGCTAGTACACCAGAAGATTGAAAGTACGGTAGCTTTACATAGGGGCGCTTAGTTAATATGCTTCTAGCATTCCAAGAAATGAAGTTGAACATTAAAAGAAATAGATCAGTTAATGAAATACAAAAAGTGCATTATTAATAAAAGCATTTATTATAAATTTATAAATGTTTTTTACGCCTTCTTCCTAATTTAATTCTTTCTTCAATGTTAGGTTCTGCATATTTAATGTTTGGTCCTGGAGACTTCATAATAGGTTGTTCAGGTGATGTAATTTGTTGATTCAAAAGATTATTTAAACTCATATTTCTTGATTGGTTGGATTTTCCACGACTCTTTCTTGAAGGTGATCTAGGCATTGATCTAGCTGGATATAAACATATTTGCATGCATTCTTCATGAGTGAGAGCATTTGTTGAATCATTTGATCTTGTTCAGCCAGCATCGCAAGTAATTTTGCTCCAATTGTAGAAACCACCACAGTCACTGCTTCTTTTAGCAATGTCAGTGATTTCATTCCAAGTCGGCAAAAGAAGAAGACGGCTTTTGGATACTAGTTTTTAAATACTTATTATAACGTCTTCTCACCTCAATAAATGAAAGGTGGTTCATGCTTTTAAACTGTAAAAATGTTTTCCTTCAATCCTCACAGGACTGGAAAAGTCATTAACTGCATGATTTCCATAACAATTTATGTATTTAAGTATCTCATTTGCACAGGTAGAGTCTTTATGGAATGTTCCATAGTTTTTACATAAGAAGCTTGGTTAATTATTTTTTTTTATTTTTTATTTATTTTTTTTTGTAATTTTTTTGAATTTTGAGTGTATTTATAGATTTCCGCACTGATTAACATTATCAATAATAGGAGAAACTAGAATTATAGAATGGAATAAGATAATAGTTTCAAGTAAAGAATGACCAATGACGCTCACTAAAATATTGTCATTCAGTTCTTCAGAATCCTTTTTAAATCTTTGTATGCCTTATATCGCTATTTTGAGCGATTTATTAATTAATCAGCCATTTTGAGTAATTTTTTTCAGCAAGAAGATGTAAAGGTAGCTCTACATTTCTTTTATAAGAAATCAACAAGTTCAAAGAGAAATCAACAAGTTACACGTTCTTTTATAAGAAATCTTGAAGATATATATTCAGACTGGAACGTGGTGCTGACTTGTACTGCAAGTATTTTGGTTATCTTGCTTATTTCTACAGCAGTATTTGGGCAATTTGTTTCCGATAAAAGTTTACCTTGACGATGTGTGGAATTTATATTATTTTCTAATGCTTCTTTACAAGTTGGATTATTTCTTGTTCTAAATTGTAAGGTTTTCTTTTGGAATAAATGCAATAGCATCTGTGGGAGATAAGAAAATGAACTTATTAATACCATTTTCAGCAGATAGCTGGATAATTTCTGGAATTGAATCTTCGAAAGTCAATAATCTTTTATTAATTTTGGAATGTGCAAATGGCAATCCGTATAAGCCATTTCAATCTTTTCTCTCATTCTGAAGTCATAATAGAAAATATTAAGCAATTAATAATAAAAAAATAATAATAAAGGAATAAAAATTAAATATATATATATAACACAATTTTTTAATCAATCAAACTCAAAGCCAATTTAGACGATCATTCCAATACGAAAAAAGAAAATAATAATAGTAAATATAAATTATAACGTAAATATCAGGGTTAAAAATTTCGCAATTCAGAACAATCCGCCATTAATTTCGAATATTCATTTTTGTACAAGATATTTTTCAACACAAGATGCCAATATAAGGACAATTAAGTTATAAATGACCAGTAAAATATTTTTCAATAATTATTAACACAAAATTATATGATGTTCACATTGATAATTTTAAGTAATAAACATTTTTATTTTAAAATTCAAAATTATTTATGGCGTATTGTAATAAAATGCCTATGCATAAAAAAATTACCCATAATATAGAAATTAAAATTATTCACGGTAGAAAGAAAATAAATATATTTTATTGAGTTCAAAACATAAACATATTTTTTTTATTAAAAATGAAAGTTTAAAATATTTAAATTAGCTATGTCTGAAAACGTATGTCATAAAAATGTAAGCAAAAAAAAATTAAAAGATAAATAAATAAAGGGAATAAATGTTTTTTAGAATTTGAAGATAACTGATTTTTGATTCTTGAAATTGTATCATATCTTAGAGAAAGGACGCTCTATATTGGGTATTCCTATGTTATACTTTCAGGGTAAACATTCCTTTTCACTGGGAAGTTCTTAAATATTGGATATGAATTTTTTTTCGAAGAGTTTGTTAATAAGAACCACGTTGTAGATGGGATTTTCTCGCAAATATCGCACTAAATTAAAAAGGCTACAATAAAACGTGAAATAAAATTAGAATTTTTCACTAGTGGCGACAAAAAATACGACAGAGATGTCTTTAGAACTTAACAGAATCAATCTTTCTATTCTGTTTTACTAGAAACTGAACGCGTGAATAGGTCTTTTTCTGATAATCTTTAACATTTAAATAATTTTTAGAGGATTACAGCATGAAAATTTGTATCTTTATTTCTCAACTGCAACATCTTTACTTTCAGGGCTGTGGTGGCGTGGTTGGTTAAGGCGTCTTTCTCGGAAGGTAATGAGTACGAATCCGAGC
The DNA here is from genome assembly GCA_026290005.1 of Latrodectus geometricus. NCBI lineage: Eukaryota > Metazoa > Arthropoda > Arachnida > Araneae > Theridiidae > Latrodectus > Latrodectus geometricus. Next base: position 58,257 of record JAPDSC010148009.1, read on the forward strand.
TTAACCGAATATCCGTCTATTCACTAAAGGTGGTAGGGGCAATTTAAATATGGCGTGGTCGTAATATCTCTCAAGTGAAGTGAATGGCAGGTGTTTGGTCCCTGCTTCTAAATTAAGAAAAAAAACCCCATTTAGCTGTCTTCACCTAAATGGCAGACTTCAACTATCGGCATGGGAGTATGCAGATTCAGCAACAAATTTGATAAAGATTTATAAAAATTCCTATTAAAATTTTTACATAATCAGTGGTTAGGGTATTTATTCTCATTGTCGAAATATAATGAGTTCGAACCTCGACCCAACCGAAATTCCGTCATATTCACTAATGGCGGTTGGAGAACGTTAAATGAATCATGATCGCAATGTCCTCCAAATGAAATGATATTCTTGGTGGTGGCAAGTCAAGTATTACGAGGTCTTCTTCTTGATCTTTGCTTCTAAATTACTGATACTCCCACCCGGCTGCTTCTATTAACTGGTATCGCCCAACTCATGGCTAGGTACATATGCTGGTGCAACATCTTTCCATACAGGGAAATATGCTGGTGCAACATCTTTCCTTTCCTATGTAAATATCAGATTTTTTCTTGCTAGATTTTATGAAACGAGTAATATAACAACTAATTTAAAATTAATTGCTACTTTTCAACTGCTACTATTAAAAAAAGATAATTTTTAGATAATTTTTGTTAAATAATAACAATTAATATAAATATATATATGCATATGACAGAATCACTATATTAAGTCGCAAAATATGGTCGAAAGCGAATTTTCTTGCAATTTTTCATTTTCCGTTCTATATATGTTGTTGGGCTATTATTTTCTCTTTGCTACTATTTATTCACTTTCTATTTTCTTTTCTTTCCTAATTTATGAAGCTTGTGGTGGCGCATTCATGAAGCAGAAGAAATGTACCTGCCTGCCTGAGGCCAATTCATCAGCTAAGCATGTGAAATATAGTATTGGCAACACATTAATCAAGACTTGTTTGATTGCAGCTGCACAAGAAATGAGAAAGAATGCAAAATAAATTTATTTAGAAATATTCATTTATCTTTAATGCTTTTATCATTATTTGATCAGCTACAGTGAATTTTCTCATAGGTTTATTTCCATTTTCGGAATTATTACTCTGTGTTAAAAAAAGTTCTCCAAAAGGAAATTCATAAAAGAGGTTTTACGTGTTCAAGTTATAAGATGAATGGCTGTTCTGATTATTTACTCAATCTAAAATGAGCAAAAAAGTCAGCAGAAATTTACTGTTATATAAACTTTGAATCGTAAATATGATGTTTAATTTTCTCATGTGAATTGTGTAAGTATGTTTCTGTAGTATTTTTAAAAACAAAATTTCATATAATTCATAAATTAAAATTTCTAATTTCATTATGTGAAGCCCAGGGGTATAGTGGAAGCGTTTCACACTCCCAAAGCCGTAGTAGGTCCTAGGCCTAAGGTTGGGTAAGGTCAAGTCAGCCTTTCATCCCTTCAGTAGGTCGATAAAACTGAGTATCAAGCATGATTGGGAATTAAACACTGGAGGTTTCAAGTTAGGCTTAGCACCCCAGAGCTTTCGGTCAAGAAAATAGAGATGGGTATTATAGGCCTTGGGCCCCGATGGACTTTTGAATCACAGAGCTCAGTTAAGTTTAATTTCATTATGTATATGTAATTATTCACTATATTCTATTATATATTTTATTCGCCACCCACCATGTGTAGTGGTCAGCGTGCCTGACTACGGATAGGGAGGTCCTGGGTTCGACTACCAGTTCGGGCATGGACGTGCTCTTTAAAGACTTTGTCCTCTCCTTGTATGAATGGAAAGTGAATGGTCCCCTATCCAATAAACGGGTGCCTATGTCATGTGTGTACTGAGGAAGTCGGACTCCACACTAAATTGCGGTTCAGTTGAAAAAGTGGAGCAGCGCATCCCATATTGCCAACCTGTCTAACACTCGACAAAAAAAAAAAACTTATTATAATTTATTGTATCTACCCCTTTGTAAATCTCACGCTTCAAATTTGAATAATAATAAAAGATTTTTTTTTTCCGATTTTTGAAAATTTTTTGTTTAACCCTATTTTAGCGTATGTGTTTACACTTTTCCTAATATGCCGCCGATAAGAAATGCATTGGAATGTGGTTCAAGAGTTCTGACTTCTCTATTTAATAACTTCATAAATAATCAAATTTTTCAAATGTGCAATGTCTTCTTCGATTTGTTTTAACTGATCAGCATTTTGATCAATCTTCAGTTATTACTAAATGTCCTTAAAAATAATCCTTAAAAATATCCTTAAAAATTTTATTCGCAAACCATTATTTTTCTTTAAATTATTTTTTTTTTTTTTTCTCAAAGCAAGATATGTGTTTTCCTTTAAGAACTAAGGCCTGTTTAGTAAATTTATAAAACGGGAAGCACGGGAAGAAATTGTTAAAATTAGATAAAGGAAAGATTTAAAATAAAAAATACTTGAAAAAAAATTAAAACGAAAATGGATTCACATTATTGCCATACAGTACTTATTTTGCAATTTTGAGAACATGGGATCAATTAACTCTATTTGAAACAAGAATTTTTCCACATAATGTGTTTTCAGCGCCTACATATCTCTGTCTCCATGGAAACGGCATAATATACATACTTTTTGTCTCACATTGATCTGTTGAAGAAATACAGAAGATAATATGTATTGTAATCTTAAAATTCCTGTATTGTTTTATTTTAATACACTTAGAGAATTTTTGCGACGTATTTATAATCCTCACTATTCAACTTAAGAACCACTGAAATGGGGACAATTATTAAGTTAATATAGTTGTGCTTCAATATTTTAATTATTTATTATTCAATTTTCGAAATTAATAAGGATTAATATCAAATGTAGAAAAGTACAGGATGTGCTTTAGATAGTGTAAAGATTTTATTATAAGCCGTAAAGAAATACAGAAAATATGTAGTACCCTGCAATCTAAGACATCATTTACATTTGCTGTAATTTAGTTGAAACAATCTGGCAATCTTGCAAAATTCAAATTAGAGAACTTTTTAGATTCAGGACTCTTTACAGAAATTAATTAATTGTAATTAATTTAAATGATGGAATTGATTATTATTAGCCCATAAAGGAATAAATTCATCCTATTATGGTTTTGGAAAAGAACAATTCTGTTACGAAAAAATTATGGTAGTACAATGAAGAAGAGAAGAAGATTAGGTCAAGAAAAAAAGGAACTCATTTTTTCTTAATTTAGAGTTATTTTATTTACATTCATTTACGCTAATTGAACTAAAACTAATTTATCACCTGTAGTAAAATTTTAGAAAATCACTTCTTATAAATCTTTTTTTAAATTCTACTGTTTTTGAATTATATAAAAAGGGGCAAAAATGATTTTTCTTTAAGTTCAGACTATTCGAAAATAAACTATTTACAACTCAACTCCAATAAGTAAAATTTAGTTATATTTTGAAAATATACCACTTCTAATAGGTTTTCTGCAAATATTTGTAATAAAAGTGATTTTTCCTATTAAAATCACAGCAATCTTTGATCCTTTTAACTATTCGCGTCTGCAGACAGGACTATGAATAATTTAAAACGAGAAAAAAAAAACATTACTATACAATATTTTAGGACTTTTTTGAAATAGGTGAAAATAGTTCTAAAAAATGAAGTGGTAAGCAAGATTGAATTGGTTCCTCTGTTTAATATTTTTATGACAAAGCTGACAGATTATTTCAATTAGGTGAAAAAATTAAAGAAATGTAGATAGAAAATTTTAAGAAAACAAATTTCCTAAGAATATGGATATAACAGAAAATTATAGCTATCAGTGGGTTTCTATGAAAACGAAAATTGATTTGATGTTATCAACCAAAAAAAAAATGATTATATTTAAAGTGTAAAACTAAGCGAAATTTTTGTCTTTCTAAGTTAGAATTAAAGCGTTTTGATGATGATATTAAAAATTGGCTAGAATTCTGGAGACAATATTAAAAAATTCATGATGATGATGATATCATTGATGCTGATGACAAGTTTCAGTATCTTTTGCAAGCAACAGAAAAATTTCTTTGGCTGTAGATTTCTTGGAATGTTTTCCTCCATTTAGAGATAACTATTATGTTGTTGTTGTGTTGCAGGTCTTCAAGATCAGCTCAGTTAAATCAAGTTCATGAAACTGTGCACCTTGAAGAAATCCAAAAACTAAAAGTGGATTGTCAGTAAAGTCCCATCTGGAGAGGCCCAGACAAGAAAGAATTTGTTCAGGAGAAGTCACTTCAAAAACTTAATTGGTGCAGTCATCAAATTGCTTAGATCCCCCAGAGAACTTGAAAGTTTTAAGGTGTCCACTCAGACAGCGAGTAAGTGCGGCTTGATCCTGTCTACTGAATACAAGAGCCAGAGAACCCCTTCGGCAACTGCTCCTAAACCAGTGATGAACTGGAGGAGCGATCCATAGGGTTTTAAATTGGTTCTTAGCTCTTGAAGATTTTTCCAAGTAGGCTATGCAAAGGGCGCAATGCCATCATCAGCATCCATCTTGGCCAAATTGTCAGCTATCTCATTACCCTTGATACCGACATGAGAGGGAATCCACTGAAAGTGGATCTGATGGGATAGGGAAAGATATTTTAAGTTTTTAATTATATTAACTCCCACAATAAGTCAAGAATAAGATAACTTATAATACTATTGAACAGCTGATATCTCGTTTTGCTAAAGAGAACTCTATAGTTCTAATTTATGATTGTGAACTTTGAAATCTTTTAAACTTTTAACGCAAGGAAAATGTGGAGAAAATTTTACTTTGCGTGTTATTTATAATAAACTGGAGACTCAGCTATGAGCATTAGAGGTTTAGGAGTAACATCTGAAAAATATGAAGAAATCCTTTAGTAGAATTAATTATGGCAGAAGCTCTTATTAAGGAATTGGAACGCACACATGACCGTATACAAACAAAGACAAGATGAATAAGTCAGGATATTTATTAGAATTTCTTTGTTTGGAAGTCGAAAGTGACGCACGATTACAACGGCAGTGGTGACCTGGTTGGTTAGGGGGTCGTGAAGCACGGTGGAGGTGGCTTAATGATTTGGGGATGCATGGCAGCAAGTCGAGTTGGTTGATTAATTTTTATAGAATCCACATTAGACCATATGGGATACCTAAATATATAAAAGGAAAATTTGAAACAGAGTGTATTAGATTTGAACTTTAGCGATGACTTCTGGTTTCAACAAGACAATGATCCAAAACATATTACCTACCACGTAAAGCTCTGGCTGTTGTTCAATATCAAAAATCAGTTGTATACTCCTCCACAATCACCAGGCTTAAACCCCATCGAACATTTTTGAGACTATTAGAACGCAATATTCGGAAAAATAGCATACCATCGAAAGATATGCTGAAAAAAGTGATGATGATGGAATGAAATAATATTCCATCAGTGCCGAAACCGCCAAGCTAGTTCACTCTATGCTGAAACGATTGGAAGAGGTTCTTAGAAGGTTTTCCAACCAGATATTAAAGTTTAATTGACAGTGCATCGAAGCTTTTTTTTAAAGATTTTTCTCATCTGTGCGCAAACTTTTTCTGACTGCTTTCTTGTAACTTTTAATTATTAATATTATTACTTTGAAACAATGTGTTATCTTTCTAAAATTGCTACTCATATTTAAGGAATTATTAAAGAAATACTTTATATAAAAATAGAATTAATGTTGATTTTATAATTTACTTTTATTCTCTCCAGAATATTTACCGTACATTTGTAAGCAGAATTGTTTTTGGAAAATGCTTAATCGGCTAACAAAAGTTTCCTTAATTTTTAATTTTAATTTCTTTCAATGCTTTGTTATGCTACTGAACTAACAAATTACTTATGGCGTTTACAATGAAGATAAAATTTGTTTTTAGAAAAGTTTATATTAATCGAAATGTTCGATGTAATTTATGTCATCCAATTTATTTAATTTTTCACTATCATGAAAAATAAATGCTTATTTGATCCACAATAATAAAATTTAATGGGTTTCATGAAAGGATTGAATTGTCTTTATAAATAAAAGCAAAATATTTTTCCAATAAAAAATAATTTAAAAATTGAAATATATATATATATATATATATATAACTAAAAGATTTTGCTTTGGTTTGTAAACTTCCATTTGTTCCCAAAGTCGAATACCGAATAAGTCAGACAGCCGTGATTTTGTATGCTTCAATTCCAGTGTAAAAGTACAAACACAAAAAGATTTGCATATTTTCAAGCACAACTAAAATTTGTTTTTCCGGATGTTCTTTTTCACATTTCATACTAAATCGTAGGCAATATCTTCTTTATTATTCATATTAAAGTTACATTTATTCATAATAATTTCATGATAATGTCCATCGCTAAATGAATAGCATCCTTAATTTTCACTTTTCTAAAATAAATTAAGATATATTATTGAAATTTCTTAAATGTAAATAAAAATACATATTTTCTAATTATATATAAGTACGCATAATCAGATTATAAATGTTTTGTTTTTTTTAATATTATATGTATTTATGTTTTATATATTTTTTACTTAGTTTTTAACGAAAAAACTTAATCCAAGTTTCTCCATTATAAAATAATTATATTTCAATAACATTTATTAAACATTTCGTTTAAAATTATTCATTTTATTTAATTACGTACCATCATCTCAATATTTATCAATATTCATTAATGACTATATTCATGAAGTATTTTATGTTTCTCAACTATAAAGAATAAATGCCATTTATAATAATATATCACACAAACTGGGTTTTTTCTAAAATGGAAGAGTAAAGTATCTGTTAAGATTTTTACATTAAATCTCGTTAAACTTGTATTTAATATTTATCATTAAATATTTTAATTCATTGATAAAAAAAATTTAGATCCAATAAAATGTAGATTCTGAATTAAATTTTTTATATCTATATTGCCGAATGCACAAAAAAATTAGTTAAAAAAAGAGGTTACTCAGGAGAAAATTTTTCTCGAAAATTAAATATCTCAAGATAATTCTTATACCACACTGCTAGAAAGAGAGACAAGGATTTTGTTAAAATAAAATACTCGTTTTTTTTTTTAGCAGGAAAAGAAAAATTTGATTCCATCAGAACCAATTTTCAATCAATCAAAATCGAAAAGCCTTTGCTGTCTCCGACAAAGTGCTTTTGGATCAGTGTCAAAATAACTATGTCAACCTAGTTCCTTTTTCTGAAAATGTTACGCTCATAAGACGTTAATATTTTTTAAGAACATTCTTCCATTTTTCGATCTTTCATTAAAAATAGTAGAAAGCAGTCACTTTTAAGATATTTTAAATATAATTAAAAATTTCAAATGTTAGTTTAAAACAGAAAATTATATATTAAATAGATTAGAAGAAATAAAAAAACCATCTATTTAAAATGGATATTCTATTATAAATTTCAATATGTTTCTTCACCAGTTACTAAACTGGTATGAAAACGGCACGTTAAAAATGTTACATGTGAAATTACGTCAATCGTAACTTGATTGTTGAAAAATATTACTTTTGGACAATTTCAGACGCAAATTTAGGTAGAAACATCTACGATTCCAGTGTTTTCATTAGATAATAAAAAATGTGATGCGAAATTCCAATTAATTACCACAAGAGTAACAATGACTCCTCATTCCAAAATTGAATCCATAATTTACTGTAAATATTTTTAAAAAAGATTATACAGCAAATCAAACAGTTACCGTTGGCATGGATTGTTAATTTTTTCTAGAGCATACATTCTTTACCATACAATCTTTACTAATTCCTGACAAATTAAGAATGTGTGCAAAATCATAAACAAACCACAATGTATATAGTAGTTGTTGCCAACATTTATTTAACAAAAGAAACTAGAAACATATTCTGCGCCAGTAATGACTTTCCATTAAAAAGTTTTCATGGTAGCGGCCAAATTGCAAGCAACAGAATAAAAAGAAGGAGCAATATATTTAACGTTGGAAATTTTAATTATATGCTGAAATACTGAAATGATTTCAAGGAATGTTTAAATTCATCTATTGATAATGATTGTTTATTGCTTTAAAAAAAAAAAAAGAAAGAAATAAAAGAAAACGAAATCATACATGCTTGCAACGCAATAATTTTTTTTTTAAAAAATGACTGAAAAGTGTAATTTAAATTGATGTTTTTTGATGGAATAAGTATTTTATTGCGTAAAAGCCAAAGAAAATTACACTAATTATCATAAATTAAGGAAAAATCACAAAAATGATGATAATGTAAAAAGTAGTACGCCGAGTTTAATGTATATAACTTATACATATTATAAAACTCATACGAAGGTACAAGATAGAATAAAAAGAAATCTCCAGGGCACAATTATGATATTATAAAAATTAGCCTATGTATACAATGAACAAATGGGAGGTATAAATTTGATATGGGAAAAGTACATTTAATATGGGATATGATCACCCCTGAGCAGCAATACAGTACATGCAGTAATGTGTGATGCTCTTCATTACACGATCTATTAATTGTGTAGGAACTGAGAAGCGTTGCTGTTCCAAAGCAGTTGAAAGAGGGGTTAGGGTCTAAGGAGGGGGATCTAGAGCAGCTACACGTCATCCTAGAGCTTCCTAAACACTCTCGATTGGATTAAAGTCAGGTGATCGAGCTGGCCACAGCATGCGTTCAATTGTTTCTTGCTCAACATGAGCATCCACGATCCACAGAAAGATAATGCGAGATCACACATGTAACATGTGTGATCTCGCATTATCTTTCTGTAGAATGAAAGGATCGCCTACTGCCCCGGCATAAGGGTGCACATAAGCATCCAGGATGACATCTCTATTGGTGCTAGCTTTAATATTTCCAAGGATAAAAACATAGTGGTCTGTGCGTCCACCCAAAGAGATACTAGTTCAAACACTGACGCTGCCTAATTTGTATGGATATCTTTCACAGATGTTTAATGGATGAGAATGAGTTGCACGTTCTCTCCGAATGAAAATGCTCCTAGTATCGCTTTCGAGGCTAAACATGGACTAATTTGTAAAGAGAACAGACGTCACTGATCACACGTCCGGTGGACATGTTGACATGCCCAATGCAAGCATTCCCACCTATTGCGTGACGTCAGTGGGGCGCAAAAGACTGGTCGCCTCGTATAAAGACCGCATTCTTGAAGTCTTCGATACACATTAGATCTGGATACCAATCTTCTGGAACTTGTAGCGACAGAGTATCTGAGTTCAGCCAAAGGTGGGCTTCTTATCCTTTATGCGCGTAATGACAAATATCATTCATTAGTAGCGCAGGGCCATCCTTGGCTGTGACCCTCTTGGATGCAGAATCCGTGATAAGAAATAATTGCCAACGACTATGAATCACGGGCGGACTCACAATCAGCGTATCCATTCACTTCTATCTGACTTTGTTCTGTCTTTAGTGACCCAATAGCTTGCCATTGAAATTGTTTTGTTAAATAATGCCTGGATTCATTGTAACAATTTCGCAATACCAGATTTTTAATCTGACAAGCAGTGACAATTGCCGCCTTTCTCTAAGACATCCATTTTTATGCTCCTCGCAAATGCTGTATTCCACAACAGCGCCACTATTTTGCATAATATCATGTTGTTCAGCTCCTTTTACTTAACAATATATTCCTTTTACTTACCATAATTTTTGGTAGAGTTATCATTACTTTTGTGATTTTTCTTGATTTAATAATTTTTGATATTTTTTCGACAATTTCGTAACAATGCACCCATGAGAGGTGCATATTTAACATAAAAAAACACCTGAATGGAATAGAAAATAACGAAATTGCACGTAACTGGCTATTATAGTATCAGGCATAAACACCATTCACAATTTCGATCACATAGCATGTATTTTCACTTTTATCAAAGAAAAATTGTAAAATGTACTGAATTTACTCTTTGTTGAATTCCACTTTTAACACTCTTTAACTCATAAATGAAGGGACCAAACAAAAAAGAGCAAAAGAATTTTTTTTAAGTGTGAAATGTCACCTTTCCTTTGAGCACAAATCTGAAAATGTTTGATCGATACTTTATGAGATATCAACTACTGCAGTTTTCTACGGAAAAAATAATGTGGATTACTTTCCCCCCCTACCTAATATAGCATATTGTGTCGCAATAAAAAAAAATATTCTTAAGCTATTAACTACATCTTTAAATATAAAGTATGAATATATATAAAGTTTACTTATCAAACTTTGACTCAAAAAATGTGTATTGTACAAAAATAAAAAAAAACGTAATATAATTAATTAGTTAAAATCTCTTCTTTCTATTGAGCTTAAGTACTCGATTTTGTGCTGACTTCTCTAAATTAGTGAAAGGTCTTTATTCTGGAGGTCAAGGCTGAGGAATTTTTATACAAAAAGTCACGATCGCATGAACTTCCTCTCTCCTGTCATTTTAAATGCATCGTTTAGTGACGCTAATTAATTCTTTTATGGAGTCATTTACTTCTATTCTAGTTCTCTCCTCAAGTTTTATAGTTTCTAACTCATCGCTTGGTGTTCATAATTTGTAAATAAAGCTGTCTCTTTCTCATAACCCATTTTTTTTTCATATTTTAATCTTTATGTAAGGGTAGAGTGGACATCAAATTGGACAAAAATATCCATTCTTCATTTCTTACATTATTTGCTACTACATATTATTTGTCATTTCAAAAAAAAAAAAAAAAAAAAAAAAAAAATCGATTTCGGGATTTATTTTTTTAGTTAATTTTGCGTTTTTAGTTAATTAGAGTTTTTAAACTAATTTATTGGAAATCAAACATCTCGTTAAAAATTTACAGAAATATTGTACTAAATGAATTAAGACGCATATATCATATTTGCAATAATCTGAAATTTATAAATAAACAAATTAATCACTTAATTAATCAACTTAAAAATAAATATTTTCCTATTAATTTTATTTTAAATTATGTGGGAAGTAGGGAATCACTTATAAGATTGAAGTAATGCGTAGTTTTCATAACTACAGAAGGGCCACCCAAGCATTGAAGTTCTTATAAGAATCCCGAAAATACCTACTTTCACTACTTTATATTTAATCTACTTTTAACATCTTAAACTTTTTAAACTACTTTAACTTATTAAAATTACGTATAAAGAAATTTTTCTTATTACTTTTGGCAACCATGTTCTTCTATATTTGATATATATTCTTCTGTATTTAATATTTTCTAATGTATTTGATATATTTCTCTTATTGTATTGCTTTGCCTATTTATTGTATTGCTCATTTTTCAATGTATTACTTTTCCCATTTATTTTAAATGTTGATATTGTAGTATTTTCTTCCTATAGAGACACTCTTCGGGGGAATAACACGAATATCTTTAGACCTTTGTCTTTCGTGTTTGTCAGAAAAGGGTGTCTATTTTGCACAGCTGACCATCTCCCTCTTGATGAAGACGTGGTCCCTATGCTCTTTCCTTAATTATATTTTATTGTTTTTCTCGAATTTGTATTTTTGATTGTAAGTTGTATTGTTTCTTTATTGTTTTATCTTTATCCATTCAATGTAACTTACTTAATTTATATCGGCAATACTTACAATAGCTGCTTTTGCGCTGGT
>JAPDSC010148012.1:0-53102 GCA_026290005.1 Latrodectus geometricus
TGTATTCAAAAAATTATAATTATTTAAGATCTGCATCAGTTTGTAACGAATTCTTAAACTCTCTGATTCTACGTTCACTCATGGATAAATGCTTTACAATTGAATGAACTATATTTAGCATTTCTGGGTCATCATTTACCTAATCTTTAATGTATGCTTTAGGTAATGCATCTGACTACCAGGTAAATATGAAGCACTATAATATTTTAACAATTTTTAAGAGCATTTCCTACAAACGAGTTGAAATTTTATTAATTAACTTTATTTACATTTCTAGGGTCTAAACATATTCTTAATTTACCATTTGGGGGGGTTTTCAACTATCACAAGACTACTCACCCACTCTGTTAGTTTATCCTTTTCGTCCCGGTGGTACAACTGTTGTACCAAGAAAAAGAGTGTCACTCAGGACGGCTATGGTACAACAGTCGTACCATGGATTTTTTCCCCCTTTCAAGCGCGCAACTTTCTCCATATCAAATTTCGCGGAGCAGTGTAGGGAGATTTAATTGCTGCTCTTTTGTGCCGGAAAGTCGTAAAAACTGGAGACTTGTCCGAGGGGAGAATTTTGGCGAAAAACGGATTTATTGGCTCTTTTTTTTTAAAAGCAAAGCATATTCGTCCTCATTCTAACAAATTTTTTCATTGAAACTAGTTGCCTTTTTTTTGTAGCTTGAAAAATTATTTTCGATGGCTTCACGTCGTAAGGGTTTGACTGATGAAGAAATTAAAAAGTTATTGGAAGAATTAGAAGAAGAAAACTTTGCGGATAGTGATTCTGATTGTTGTGATAAATCTGAATTCAACGATAGTAGTTTTCTAGATGATAATAATGATGCGGATTCCTCTATATTATTTGATTTTAATTGGCGTAATGCTAAAACAGAAGACAAACCTATCATTTTTAAATTTACTGGAGATTTAAATATTTCTGAAGAAATAAAGGATTTAGTTGAAGAAAAGGAATTTTTTTATTTGTTTTTTTCAGAAAATTTTTTAAAGTTTATTGCTGATGAAACAAATAGGTATGCCTCACAGATTTTAGAAATACATCAAGAAAACAACAAAAGAGGACATGAGTCTAAATGGATTGATATTGATGGAGCAGAGCTAATGAAATTCTTAGGACTTATTCCTTTGATGGGTCATATAGATAAAGATAACATCAAAGACTATTGGTCGACAGACGAATTAATAGAAACTCCTGTTTTTAGGAAAATTATGTCCCGGGATAGATTCTTCAACATATTAAGATTTTTGCATTTTGCAGATAATAAAAATAAGCCAAAACTTGATGAAGAATACGACAGACTGTGAAAATTACGTCATATTTTTGATTTTTTAAATAAATCTTTTAAAAAGTATTATCATCCTTTTGAAGAATTAGCTGTTGATGAAGTAATTGTAAAATTCAAAGGAAGAGTGATTTTTAAGCAATATATTCCTAAAAAAAGAAAACAATTGGGAATTAAACTTTACAAGTTAGCTGATAAATACGGCTATACTTATGACATGGAAGTATATCTAGGTAAAGATAGAAACAAAATGAATCCCGGAATTTCTGCTTCCCATAATGTTGTTTCAAAACTAACAAATTCCGTAAAGAATAAAGGCCATAAATTATATATGGATAATTTTTTTCCTTCGCCAGAACTGTTCATCGATCTTTTAGAAAAGAAAATTAATTCATGTGGTACAATAAGAAGTAACAGAAAACATTATCCCAAAGAGCTGTCTAAAATCAAATTAAAACAAGGTAATGTTAGTCAATGTTTTTGTAATGGGATGACCGCGTTGTGCTGGAAAGACAAACGTGAAGTTTACATGTTAAGCAACATGCACAATCCAAATTTTATCAGAAATGAGGAAAAGGAAAAACCCAAAATTGTGTCGGATTACAATGAACTTATGGGTTACGTAGATAAAAGTGATAGGATGGCGAATACTTACACTTTTGGACGGAGAACATTAAAATGGACAAAAAAATTATTTTTTCATTTATTAGATTTAAGCGTTTTAAACGCATTTATTATATATAAAAAAGTCAGAGGAGGAACAAGTCACAGATCTTTCCGGATGAATTTGATTCGTTCCCTTATATCCTTAGAAAATTATTCAACCCCTTCAAGAAAACCATTATCACTCCTGTCGTCCCCTAATTCTTACAAGCGAATTCGCCCACAAGAAATGCATTGGCCAAGTGATAAGAAAAAAAGAAGAAGATGCATTGTTTGCCATTATCAAGGGAAACAAAAAAGATCCACTGTAATTTGCAAACAATGTAATGTAGCACTATGCATTGATTAAGATTGTTTTGAAAATTATCACAAAACGTAAATTGTATATAAAATGTAATTTGTGATATAAAAAATTTTGTAAATACATATCTATATATTTTTTGATTTATGTTCTTATTGCATATTTATAATCATGTAATGTATTGTATCTCATTTCCATTTACAATTGTATTTTTAATAAAAAATGCTAATAAAGTACAAAAATTAAAAAAAAAGAACAAAAAAGGTCAAAATACAACTACCTACTAATAAGAGTCAAAATACCTACTAATTATACATAGATTTTATATATATATATATATATAATACCTTATCATTACAATATACATTCTTGCGTATGTACGGAATATATAATTATTTTTCATTATTATAAAAAGGAATTTAATTATAATCTGTTGATGGTGTAATGAATTACACAATTTCATATTTATGAGAGTTTGAGAGTCTCAGAGAAGTATGAGTTGAAGCATTTGGCAATTTTTAACTATGAATAAATTAGAAGGCTGGCTCCTGCATTTGTTAACTCTTTCCAAATTTCATATAAACTTGAAAAAGATCATTAGTGTCCTTACATTTATAACAATCCTTATCCCTATCGACATGTCTATCTTTGGCCTGATCTTGATCAAAAATGCTCTTTTTATGCTGATATTTTATTAATCAAAGTATGGAACTGTTGATGTAATATAATAAAAGATTCTTAAAATAATTTAAAAATAAAAAAATATCTGTTTGAAAAGTCCCAATTCAAAGGATTAGGACGAAATAAAAGTAGGGGACCTAAAGCGCAGATTAACCGATTTTACTTATTTTACAAAAACTCCGTGTTTTCACATTTAATTTTCTTTTCATTATTATGTTTACATATTTTATCAAGCATATTTTACATTATTTAGCAAACTTCAGCTCCAACATATTTCTGCCTTTGAAATGCTAAACATTTTTAACTGTAACTTATAAAAACAATATATTTTTAAAAACAGTTATGAAATAAAAGAGAATGAATAGAAAATTTGGCAAATTGATAAGATAGTATATAAAATTTTACCATTTATTTCTTAAAACTTATGTACTAACATTTAAAACAACTCAAAAAGAATATATTTATTCAGTAAACACTTGCAATTTTCTTGTAAATTATTGTATTTTCTATTTTGATGAAAGTTATTGCTATGTTGATGTCAAATATTTCAAGAACAATATATTAAGCAATTGATACTGTGTATTATACATAATTTAAAATTGTTTGAAAATTTTACCATTATAAATATAGATATTTTTATAGTTTAGGCATATTTAAATTGAAAATAATATTTTCATAATTAATTATATTTAATTAGAAAATAATTATATAATAGAAAATATTAGGGAATTGCATTTAATACTTAATAAAAATATTTTGTGTGGGAAATCTGTTAATTTATTTCGTTAAAATGAGGTGCAATTTAAATTAATTCATCTGAAAAATTTGCTATGACAGAAAATTAGTTTATAACAATAAAATTTATTCTTGTAAAATTAGAGAAAATTTTAATGTTAAACTTATTAAGTAAATTAAAAATTATTGTTTTCGAAAATTAAATACTGTTAATATTTATTTAGTGAATTCAGTTTAATAAGAAATTTTTAATAGGCTATCAAAATATTTGAAACTGCACAAAAAAATGGCTTTTCATAAAAAAATAATAATATATGATTGGAAGCTCATGTGCATTTTGTTATGTCAGATTGATGACGTCATTATTGATGCGATTTGCTGTCATATCCAAAAAACGTCCAACAGTGGTTATCTGTGGACATCCATTTGACGTCTGTTGATGTCTTCTGGACGGTCAGTGGATGGTCTAATGGATCATTTATGGACATCCAGTAGATGTCTAATGGACCACAGTGGATCATCCAAATAACATCCAGTGGATGTCCAGTAGGCGTTCTTTGTCGTGTGGGTTGGTTTCTCAAATCCTCATATAACGGGCAGTCTAGGAAAAATTTATCTATAGTTTCAGGATCTCCATATAGACAGCGATCTGTATGCCAGAGATTAAATCTAAATAGAACCGAATTGGTGGGGAAGAATCTTGTTCTAGCTCTGGCCAGCCATACATCTTCTAATCGAGATTTCTTAAGTAGCCCATGGTTTTTTTTTAATAGTTGTGAGATGAGAGAATGCTTCGACATATTTGCTATTTTTCCATTGGTCAAGTCTTTCCTTTAGGAAAAGTTTCCTGTTCTATTGCTCCAGATCCTCAGGAGAAAGGGATCTTAAAAAATATCGACTCTTAGTTGTTGCTTTGGCCAACGAATCAGCGATTTTATTGTCAGTAACCCCTGAATGTCCAGGGACCCAAACTAACTGTATTGACAAGAATATTTGAATAGAGTGCAGAATTTGTGATCGAAGCGGTTGGATAATAGTCGGGGATGTCTTGGAACAAACAGAAAGAGCTGAGATGCAAGAAAAAGAATCTGTGAAAATGACATATCTCTTTGGTCCATCGCGGATTTTAGAGACAGCAAAAAGTAGTGCCATGGCTTCGACTGAGAAAATAGAGTTTATGCAACTAATTTTTACTGTTATTGAGATACTATTCATAAAATTAAAATAGCATTACCTGTATTTGGTCCCTGTTTGGAAGCATCAGTAAAAATTAGAGTATTTTCCTGGAATGAGGACTCATAAACTTGGTGAAATAGCTTACAAATTATATCATTTGGCAATGATTTAATCTGAAAAGGGAGACCCGAGTTTCGAATGAAAATTTTTGTTGATATTTCTGACCAATTGGTTGGGGCTTTTAATATGCATGATGTATTAATTTTTTACTGGTTGAGCCACCTTTTGTCTCTGATGGCCAGAGGAAGATTACTGTTAACTTGATAGTAATTCAGCTTCTACCAAAGGGAAAGTGATGATTTGAAGTTCCGAATGTAAAACTTTAAGAAGAGCATATCATGTCTGGAGTGAAGAAAAGTTACACCTGCTTCTTGTAGAAGAATCGGTATGGGGTCCACTTAGGAAGACCTGTTTCAATGTAATGGTAGTTTTACAGAACCAAATTTATTTGTTCTGCACTCAAGATTTACCTGTCCCTCAGATTTCAGTTTATGTTTGTCGTATGATATTAACACAGTATTAGTAGGATCTAAATTACACATTTTTTATAGTTTAAAATTATTGTAAAGAGATAAAGGCAAAATATTGACCTGCACTCCTGTATCAAGTTTAAAATTTATGCCTTGATTATAAGCATATATGGTTTTATACCATATTTTTTTTGTTTCTTTACTTCCTACAGAATCAATATAGAAACAAAGTGAATTTTCATGGTCTTCATTTACCTCTTGATGTACAATTTTATTTTTGTTATCATCATCAGAATAAGGAGACTGAGCATGCTGTAACTTCAACTCTGTAAGAAGATTATCTCAAGGAAAGTTTTAATGATATCCAGTTAAACATATTTCAGTGTAATCAGATTAATGAGAATAACGAATTCATTCATATTTTTACAAATGACTGCAGTATGGCAGTTAAGGGAACTGCAGTCACTCCTTCAAAGAAGAATGAAAATGGAATTAAAGAACCAAAGCAGTCAACAAACATTCATTAACACGGGAATGATCACTGGAGAAGAGGGGATATGTTTTCCTTGGATTTGAACAAATGACAGTCATTCAGCAATCAGCACTCAGTACTTATCAGCGAGAAACAGAGAGAGTTCCTCCCACAATGGCAATGTCCCCAATGGGGGAGCAAAGGGACATGTCCCCACACATCCAAAGACACCGTTCTGTCGATACTGAAACTGATCGACAGCTTAGACAAGTGTTTTTAACATTGGAAATCTAAGGCGATGATTCATCTCCGCTAGTCAACAATATGTTCTGTTGAAAGTGCGCGGGACGTTGTGAAGTTGAATACTAATCCTATTCGAAAGTTGTATGAAAAAAGCAAAAATATCTCCTACAATGTCCGATTTTTCATCGCCAAAAATACAAAATAAAAAAAGTTTGATAAAAGATTCAGAACATGCTACTGATAATGAAGATGTAACATTCGTTTTGAACAAGAGTTACAAACTCTATTCAAATAAGTGTGATGTAGATATTTTACAACGAGATTCAGATTTTGATCCAGTCGTAGAAGATAGTTCCGATGGAAATGCAAATATTTTGGAAAGAAATATAAGGCATAACTTCAAAGAAAGAAAGGCTTGTAAGGATTTTCTTAAGGAAATTTAAAGGGATACAATGAATGAGATAGCTGAAGAATTAAAGGAAAAGCAATTTAGTTGCACTAAAACACATGTCCAAGAAAGAATTATCTCAAATAATAGAAATAATTAAAAACATAAAATGTCATCAGAAAGGCAAAACTATCTTCAGGAGAGACAACTGGAGGCAGCTCCACAATATGGAATCTCCAATCCATTGATAGATTATTCAAGAACCAGAAATGGTGTAGAAAGCACTTCGAATGATATACAAACTGTAAAATTAATACATATCATGGAAGCGACAGTAAAAGAATCTGAAAGTGATCAGACTCCAAAGGACAAAACTGACACCGCGGAACCAATGGACTTCTGCGTGCGGAGACTATGTGGGTCGCAATATTCCTCTTTCAGATTCCAATCAGCAGAATAAGGAGAAATGAGAAATACCGAGGAGAATTCATCTCGGAAGGACATGTTCATCTTATTTGAACTCGTGGAGAATAATTTCACATGTAAATAACCTTTTGAATCCGGCGTCGCCGTTTCAAGAAACAGCTACTGGGAAACAGCTACATTTTCACCCCACTTAAGCCCCTATTACATTAGAGTTGCCGATATTTCATTTTGAGCAACTCCCGTAGACTTAACATTACGTGACGTCACAGCTCAATTTTGGGCAACTCGGACACGTCGTCCAATGATATTTCAGATATTTTTTACAGCTGCGCATTTGAAATTTGATCATTGCTAAGTTTTCGCCAAATTTTATGCCAAATAAAAGTTATTGGCGTTATGAATTGCCGAAAATGAGCAATTTTTTTGTGCATGCAGCAGCAACTCGAGCAATACGTATCGCCAATAGATGATCAACGGAACTGGTGTTGTCTTTTACTTTCGCCAAGCGGAAACAATAAGATGCCAAGAAATAACATGTTTTCATTATTGTTAATGAGTGCATGTGATAAATATATATACTTGAAAATGGCAAATATCTGTGTTGAATGGACAAAAGAAATGGAAATTGATTTTATTGAAATGATAAGAGTAAAGCCTCATATATGGGATAATTCAGATTCCCAATATAAATTTACTAAATTAAAACAAAGAACGTATGATGAAATAGCGTCCGAATTAAATTTAAAATATCATCGTTATAAAGATGTGTTTACACGTGATAAGAATTTTCACCTGTGTTGTTTGAGTGATCTCTTAATTTTATTAAAACTATAAATAAATATTATTTCAAAATACCAGTTTTGTTTTAGGTCTTGATAATATTATTTATTTAAGGAAGGAATATTATTTATTTAGGTCTTGACCGAATTTTCCAGTATATAATCCGCAGCAGCGTATTATCCGCACGGCCATTTCTTCGAGTAAAAGGGGGGGAAAAGCGTCGCATAATCCGCAGTGGTGTATAATCCGCGGCAATTTTTTTTTCGGCGAATAGTCTAAAATATGTACTGCTGATAATATAGATATCACATAAAATAAAAAAAAATGCACAGTAGGATTAAAAATTTAATAAATTGTATAGAAAAAGAGCATTTATTATGAAAAATATCAGTCTAGATCCATTTTATCGCAGAGTGCGATAAACTTGAGATGAAAGCACGAGATCGATCAAAAGCGATAATTTTGAGCAGAGAGTCTTGTAAAACTTATCGATATTTAGCTTCTTATAACTTTTAAAACGATGTTAGATATATTTAAATGAATATATATTTGCTTCGTTAATATTTAAATGAAAGAAATGGGTTTATTTATTTATTTATTTAATTTCAGACAACTGTGTGCCTGCCCGAAGGCATCTACACATTCATCGGAATTATCCAGGTCGCAAATTATTAAATTGAGATTAGATTATCAATTTGAGTTAGAAGATTAGGCAAAAGCTTTGGAGATAATTGCATCTGACATAAAGAAAGCTGCAATTGGTCGGACTTGACGAAAGAAATGGGTTATTTATAAATTGCGTATTTTATACATTTTTTTTTTATACCGCGCGTTCTTTGTTTTTCACTTCACATTAACACATTTGACGTTATTGTTTTTATTTGCTTTCGCTAAAGCTTTTAATTTAAAATCTTGCTGTGTAAGTTAAAAATTTTCGCTTCCATATGACGATATACGAATTTGAATAATTTCAAAACGAAACATCTCACGTCAAGACAAATTGCAAAATGACGTTAGCGAATTTACAAGCGTAAAAGCTTTAAGAGGAACCGAATTCGTTTTTGAACGTAATTGCACAAAGCCGATAATAATTTAAATAACTCAGGTGTGTCCTGGTACCACCTGTTATTTATTTTATGAAATATAAAGAGTATTTCTTTCAAAACTTTCTTGTAAGCTTTTCTGATGGAGAATGTTTTTTTATCAGATAATCCGCGGCGGCGTATAATACGAACGAAATTCGGAACTTTTTTAACACATAAACCGCGGATTATATACAGGAAAATACGGTATTTATTTAAGGAATCCTGATAATATTATTTATTTAAGGCCTTGATAATATTATTTATTTAGGAAATTAACTCAAAAGTTTTAAGAAATTTTTTTAACCAGATATTTTCCTTTTCACGTCGACAAAGATTAGCTCTTGATCATTCTAAACGTGAAGTTTCAAACGCTAAAATTGAGTGAAACAATAGCAAGATGGCGTAATGTAAACAAATTTTGGCTACAAATTAAATTCCCAAATAAGAATTCATCATGAAATCTGGACACCTACAGAGTAAAATATGGCAACCTTTAAAATGTTAGCCAGAAAAGCAATCTGTTAATAAATCTAGTAAAACAGCTATTTGCTTATAGCAAACCTAATAGAAATCTCGAACATTCATTGGACGATGAGCTCGAGTTGCCGAAAATCGAGCTGTGACGTCACGTAATGTTAAGTCTATAGGAGTTGCTCAAAATGAAATATCGGCAACTCTGTAATAGGGGCTTTAGGTTTTTCTGCTTTTAGATATTTGCTGTTGCCAAATTTAGTATTTTCTTGTATTTTGTACCATTTTTTGAGTTTTTTTTTAAAGTTTTTTATGAATTAATTATTTGTATTTAGCAAGAATCCATCTTGGCAAGAAAAAAAAGGCGATAAAAAAGGTATTTTGCTTAGCGAGAAAAAAAGTCGCCAAATTTTCGTTTGGCTGGATATATCAAAGTAGTTCCCAGTTATTTTCTATAATGTGAGCTACAAGATTTTAGCATGAAGTTCCAAAAGTGTCCGCCATACCCTACCAACCTGGCAATTTATTGGATTGTTGTGATTCGTTCTGTTCTGAGTGACTCTCTTCGTCTATGTTATATTTATTTTCGTTGTTTTTTTGCCTGAATAACAATTTATATGGTAGCTGTAGTTGCTTTTTTAAGTTTATATTAATGTTTAACATGACTAAAAAATTTTGCGGAATTCGTTTTCTCACAAAAAAAATTGCATTTTAAGGAGAAAAGAATGATTATCTATCTGATGTGATTATAAATGTGAGTGCAGATATCACTAGGCAATATTTTATTTTAAGTTTAAAATATATAAGTTTGCTTTCAGTTAAAGACAAATTATTACTTCGACTCATTTATCATTTAATTATCAAATATATAAGTTGTGACCTATAAATTTTACGCAATAAATGAAAGAAATCATGATTTATTATAGATAACTAACAACATAACAGAGTAACATCTGAAAAATATACGGAAAACGATTCGAGCTCTTTTATTATTAACAAAACCATCTTGTTCATTTACGATTGCTTTCAAATGAAAATTAGTTTAAATATCAAAAATAATCAAATTTTTCAAAATTTGGATAATTAACTGCATCACTAAGGTTGGAATCTTGGATATTTTTAAAGCGATTCCTATGAAATTTCTCCTGTTTAATCTAAAGCTCATCTTACAGCCCATGCATCAAAGTATGAGCAGTTGCTTCAAAATCATATAAGGTTTTTTTGTATGTTTTTAATTCTATTAATATGAAGTATGATTAATATGCAAGATATTAGTCTTCAATTAAAGTCTGAAATCATCCCTTATTAACACATATTCCCATTTACTATTAATTAGCAAATGAAAAAATCAGCAACATATGCTGTTTTTGAAAAATTTTATTAAAAGAATTTTAATTATGTTATTTAACCATTTTTAAAAATTATGTAATCAGTCATAAAAGAAGGTATTTACTAATAACCCAATATTTTTACTTGTTTCCCTCTTCATTTTATTGTGTTTCTAATCTTAAAAAATTCAATATCTTGAATTATTCTTAAAGTATTTTGAAATTAATATATTATGATTTAAAATGGTAATTAAACATTAATTAAAATATAATAATCTTTTAATTTATGTTTAATTGTTATATCTAAGTTATATAAGTTAGCAGATCTTAATTTATTTATTTAATTTAACAAAGATTATGGATTAATATACAGCATGTTGAAACATTAGAAAAATATGCTTTTCACAAGTATGCCTTGTTTTGATATAAACATAAAAAAAAAATGTCTTTGATTGACTTTTGAAACTCAAATAATATTGATGAGAAAAAAAATATCTATTATATGATTTAATTGTATTATATCAAAAATAAATTATCCTAAAAATTATGTATAAAGGAGATTATAAGAATAAATAAAACCAATAATATATTATAAAAATTTAACATTAAAATCAATGAATATAAAATATTAAAATCAATGAAATAAAATTGTCAAAAAATGATAAGGTGGTTTTCAAAAATGTCAAAACTTATGTTATGAAAATACAAATATAAAAATTTATAATATAGTGTATCAATAAATTAGTGCCATTTTTGTTTTATCTTATATGAAAAAGCTTTTGTTTAAAACTAGATGGTATGCATTTATTTTATCTAAATATGCAAAGTGATATTAAGATAATTTTATATTTGTTTTTCTATAATGTATTTTATCAAAATCATTTTTAAACGAAACATAAAATTTCGAGAATTAATGTTTGATATAACAATGGCAGAAATAGTATTAATATATTTTTTAACTATTAATTTCAATTGCTTTATAATCAAGGTAACGTTATATTAGAAAAATGAATTAAATATATATTATATTATTTTATTTATTTATTTTTTTTTTGTTACTTGGATTTATTTGTCAAAAATATTTCTTTGACTAGGAATAATGCTTTTATTAATACTGAATAAATGCAAATGAAATTTTAAATTTACATTGACTTTAATCTTTATATTCATATGTATAATTATTAAAAATTCTTTAATAAACATACTTTTTTAATGTTTAAGCAAATATTTTTTCCAATTTTAGTTTATCAATATTAACTGTATTTTAAAATCAAACTAATAGTTTGGTTGAACAGTCTGCATTGCCATGTCTTTTCTTCAATACTTTAAAATATTAACAATTGATAGGTTCTATAAGAACAAATGTATTCTCCTTAGTTCTGTTAACTCTAATTGTAATGGGACTTGGATTTCTCCTTCTTCAAGTTACATTCAAATAATTTGATGATAATGTTTTATGCGAAGATGTATAGGTACCGAGAGAATATATTCTTTGAAAACTATTTATATGAAGACTAAGCTTCAAAACACCCATGTCATTGTTATTGGTTTTGGTTCAGATTTTTATAATTGTTGGCATATTATAAAATTCAGATTATTAAATAATGGATATCCATGAAACTTTATTTATTTTTTTTATTTCAGTAGTCTTCTAAGAGATATACAAATATGATTTTGAATGCTTATCCAAAATTATATCTATATATTTTAAAAGCAATTTCTTTTTCAAAGGAAAAAAGTTAAAGAAAATCAATTGATTAATAATTTCATCTCCTATAATTCTAAATATTTTAAAATGTCTAAATAAATTAAAGTACATAATTTTATTTTATTTTATGTATAATACTATTAATGAAAATTGTTTTTATAATTTTTCATTCTATCTATTCAAAATACATTTTCTTTTTATGCTTTGTAGGAAAAATATGAAAAGAAATTTTGTATGACAAGAATATTTTGTCTGAAAGTATTCAATTCATTGAAATTAATTTTTAGTCATACCTTAAATAAAAAAGAAAAAGCAGTATTATTCATGAATTCCGTTACACAACATCCAAATAGTTTATCTATTATGCCAAATATCTGCAATATCTAAACTTTAACAATTTTCTGTTTTTAATATATAATTTAAAACAAAGCAATTGATATTTTTAGTTGATATTTTCTAAAATTATATTGATATATTTAAAATAATGTAATTTTAAATTATTATTTTCCAAATAGTAATTCTATTTATATTGCTTGTGTGTATTATTAATTATTTAAATGTATGTTTATTTGATTTCCTTTTCATTTTTAGAATTTTCTGGATTATCTCTGGTAGCCATACCATTCAATTTTGCAGATATTCCGGAATCTGCTGTTTTTATCAGATAATAGGTAAATAAATTATTATATATCAAATAATAGGTATTAACTTGTTATTTAATAAAATTCTGATGCTTATATTACATATATATATATATATATATATATATATACACAAACTAAATTCTAAAATGAAAATATTTAGACTGTTAAAGCATGTTATGTGTAGAAAGATGATAGATAAATTTACTTTTTATAGATTTCTTTCATTTTTCCCTTTTTAATCACTTAATTTAGTAATAATAATTCTTAGTGGTAATTTAATGATGCCATTCTAAATTTTGCATATTAAATGTAAAGACATTCTAAAAAGGGAAAACTTAAATATATTTATTAAGGGTGATATATTTAGAGGTGGACAATCTTTATAGTAGAAGGGAAGCAGTCACAAAAAAGACTAGATTGTCAAGAAGTGACGTACCCTATTGAATTTTGGCAGTAAATGTTAATAGTTTGTGTTGTATACTGTACAATGAAAAATCAATGTTTTATTAACTATAAAGCCATTGACATAGTAGTATGTTTCATGCTTCCAAGGCACGTGTGCAAAATTTGGCCCCCGTGCTTAGCAATGTCTACTCAGCCTTTCATCCCTTCAGTAGGTGAATAAAACTGAGTACCAAGCAACTGCTTGTGAACTAAATACTAGATATTTCATGTTAGGCTGACCACCTAACCGGGTCATATGATTCAAACCCCAGGACCTTCAGTCATGAAAATAGGTATGGCGACTGTTGGCCTGGGCCTCTATATGGGCTGCTGTGCCACTGGGTTTAGTTTTTTTATTAATTATGTTTATTATACTTATCCTGGATAATTACATAAATGTTTTTAATGAACAAAAAAAAATTTTTTTTAATTAATTAAAATTCTACAAGATATTAATAAAATTCTTTTTATTAAGATTAAAGGCTTATCTTGATTTTCATTTTTTGCTTCAAACGCTGCAGAATTATCTTGCCAACTTATTTATTGTCATTTTGCAATATATCAACTTTTCAAAATACTAAATATGCTCAATCCCAAACTTTGAGTATCACAAACTTGTGCTTTTTTCATTTTCTAATATCGAAATTTTGAATATCTCACATTATATTAAATATTACAAAATTAAATACTTGAAACTTAAAAAAATATTACATATTGCAAAACAAATGCAAAATAACTCTAAAAATCAATAATACTATTTGTATTCTGCCAATAAACTGTACATAATAATTTTTTTTTAATCAATTTAACAAATACAAAGACTTAAAAATACACTATATATAGCAATTACCAGATATTAAATGCGCTATAAATCTAACTCAGTAATGTTGATAACATCCGTTTTTATGAAAATTTTGGTTTCTAATAAATCAGGCAATGATACCTTAAAAACCTTTGATGAAACACAATCGAGAATGTAAGAACTGAGAAACAAAGCTAAATATCAATAAAGTAAATAAAATCCATTTTTATTAAACCATGGATTTCTAATTGATTGGGACCAATCTTATAGAAACATATAATGAAACTCATACTAGAAAGTGTGAAGAATGTAACAATAAAATAAATCAAAAATGTAAAAAAAATTTTTTTTATGAAAACTCACTTTCTAGTTAACAAAGAATTACTACACATTATTTAGTTTTTTTTTTTAATTCAATAAGAAACCTAATATTGCTCTTAAATATTGCTATATTATTCTTAATTAATTACTGCATTTTCCTATGTATAATCCACAACTGCATATTATCCACAAGATTTTTTTTTTTTTTTTTTTTTTTTTTTTAGTTAAAGAAAAAAATTGTTGTATAATATGCAGCAATTTTTTCAGTGAATAATCTGAAATATATAATGTGTGTATTATATAAAATAAAAAAATACACCATATGTTTAAAAATAAATAAATTAGAAAATAAACATTTATTATGAAAAAGATCTATTTGGATCCACTTCATCACATAATATTATACTGTTATGGAAGCACAAAATTGATCAAGAGTGATAATTCTGAGAAGATTCTAGTAAAACTTATCTATTTTTATTTTTTAATAAATTTTAAAAAAGTTAGAAATCTTTATAAAATAAAATATGCTTGTTTCCTTAATAGTTAAATGAAATAAATGGATTATTACTGAATTGGGTATTGTATATTTTTTCTTTTGTACTGTTCATGCTTTGTTTTTCACTTTCTATTAATATGTTTGTCACCTTCCCCCCTATAGCTTTTAGCTTAAAATCTTGGTAAAAGACTAGAAATATTAGAATGCTAATAACTAGGAACTAATTTTAAAAATATAACATTGTAAAAAAACAAATATAAACTAAGTCAAGCAGTCAACAACAGGATATAAATGACCAATAAAGTTTATTCTGTTATTTAAATAAAATGCATTTTATGAAAACTTGAATTTTAATTAACTAGGCAGTTGTGCCTTCCTTAAAAAAAACATCAGTGTAGTGCAATCTCAGACTGCATTAAACCAGGTAATAAAACTAAATCTGTAACTTAAATGAGACGCATTTTTACAAAAGTTTGAATTTTAATTAACCTAGCAGTGGCATCCACTTTAAAATAAACCCCGGTATACTACAATCTAGCCCGGATTTAAACTGATAAAAATAAATCTATAACATAAATATACTTTCTTGGAGAAAAAAAAAAAAGAGTTTGTAACCAATGAACATTACTATTCTGAATAAATTTAAATGCAAAGATGTGAAATATTTATAAACAGAGCTTAATATATAACATAAAGCAGCAACATAAAATAAAAACCTAATTACTACTTCTATAATCATCAACAGTGAAAACTGTAACAAATTGTAACTAAATGAAAATAAATTACTAATTAAATGCCTCAAGGGTTACTAGCACACAAAACAAACTGCAAGCATGTACACAACCATGTTTCATCATAAAGTGAAAGTTATGACATACAAACGCATTCCGACATGCTAAACCAGTTTGCGGCTGTTCATTGCTCGTACAGGCACCTACTCTTTGGCCAAAATATGCTGTGTAACATGATTGTTTTTGCTTCCACATGATGATATGCGAATTTAAATATTTTCAGGAATGAAACATGTCATGGTAAAATGATGTCATCCAATTGCAACTGTAATATCTTCTGAGGAACAGAATTTGTTCTTCAACCTAATTAGACAAAGCTGAAAATTGCTGAAATAAGTCAGTTGATTGGTGGCACCATCTGTTATTTATTTAATGAAACATGAACAACATTTCTTTTAAAACTTTATGGTAAGCTTTACTGATATGGAAAATGTTTTTTATCAGATTATCCCCAGCAGCATTCAATATGCACAACAGAACTCAAAAAATTTTAAACCTATTACCCATAGAATATATATAGAAAAATACATTAAATTATTCTTTATGTGAAATAACATTTAATTGAATGACACTGGAAATAAAAATACTCACCTAATCATAATCTCTCTCTATCCAAATTAAAAAATTTAATTTTGAAAATAATTTTCAAAAATATAAATTTGATTTTGTATAAATAACTTTATAAAATATAAACTAAAAGTTAAACTTTACAAAATTATAATATTCAATTATAACTCTTAACAATATTGTAATCTAACATTAACTTTTAAATAATAGAAAAGTTTATAAAATTTCACAAGCCATTTTTCCAACAGAATAAATCAAACACAATATAAACTTCAAGGTTTACTAAAACTCCAGACAAATCTGGCACATCCGAATGCATCATAGAATCGACAAATGAATCCATTATGGTGAAATAATCCACAGGTATGGCACATTTGGCAGCTGTTCCAACTCATAGGATTTAGCTTGAAAATTTTCACTATGATAATGTAGTAGAAATGATAAATTTTCTATTTTTTAACCATTGGTTTAAAAATTTGAATGTATTAGATTGTGATAAGAGTATTCCACCACCACCTCTAATATTGTCTGTACAAATAGTTCACGTTTTTGTTTTGCTAGTTAATTTTTGTTATTTGAAAGATAGAGACTTGCTTTAGAATGCTATTGTGAGATCTGTAAAAATATATCATTAAGTAAAAATTGCCTTTATTGGAATTATTACATTACCAGATTAGAACCAACATTTACCTCCAGTTCTGTTGCAAAAAGTCTGTTACTGAATGTCAGAAAATCATATGTACAACTTTGGTATTTCTGTCTTATAATATGACATGGAGGTTTGATATTAAATGTTCAAAAACAAAGAATATGACATTCGAGATAGAGAATGTTTTGGCCAAATTATTGATGTCAATGAGGCCTTTTTGCAAGAATTTGTGGAAGAAAATCAGTATTCAACCACTCAAGAGCTAGCAAAAGATTTAGAAGTTATTATTCTATTTCTATTAGTCATTTGATGCATCACATAAATTTGATATACAAATTCAATTGCTTGGTGCCTCATGAGTTGATTCAAGCAAATTATATATGTTCAAGCCTATACTAATCTGCTCAAATATCTGTGTGAGGACAAAATTTTGGACTAAATTGTCATTTGTGATGAGAAGTAGATTTACTTCAACAACACAAGCCATAAAGGGAGTTGGTCTATGTCCTGTGAGCTCATTGTAGCATCACAAAGCACAATTTGACCAATAAAAAGATCATGCTTAGTATCTAATGAGATTGTCATTATCTAAAAGAGTGTTTAGAAAAGGGTAAAACCCTCACACAACAATTAAGTGTATAGCAAGATTCTAGTCCGTGTTGATGCTGCTTTCAAATCCAAACATCAAACAAAGTTCCAGTGCATACAGAGTTTAAAATGCAGTGGAAATAGGTAGATGTATGCAGAAAAACTCTTCTAAAATGAATTTGACATACCTTATTAAAAATGAAAATTAAATGCTTAAAAATTATATTTATTAAAAGCATTTAAAGAAAAACTAGACAAAAATGTATTGAACAACAATTGCAACTGACTCGGCTGTTTACCTGTCGCATTATAGACAAACTAGTGCATCTTTTGTAATAAGACTTAATACAGTTAAGTTATACAATGAGGTTAAGCATAGTTATAGTTAAATTAATGATTTTATTAAAAAGTGCTATTTTTACATTTGCATAGTATGATACATTTTAATCATCTTGTGAGCAAAAGAAAGAAAAAAAAAAAGGTTGACTTGCAAAAGAGGCCTAAACCATCTCTATGTGGAGTATTTGTAATAGTTTCGAATCCACTCAAAATCTCCCAAAATCTCAATCAAATGAGCCTTCTTTGGTTAAAATTTATTGTTAAGCAAACTAATCAACCTATTAATCGTTGATTCATTTTCAGGAGAGTATTTTTCATCCGTTAAAAATGTTGAACAAACAACTCAATGATATATATTTATTTTTATAAATGACTTGCAATTATTAACCAAAAGGATAATGATTTGTCTTATGAAATATTATGGAAAAAATTATAAAAAGTTCTAGAAATGCATTTAGATTTCATTCTGAAGCTATATAATATTTAAAAATATCAGACATGATTTGTTTTTGCCCTTCTCTTATTTTCTCTATTATATTTGAAAAAAATTTATAATTCTGGAGAAATTAATCTTAAATTCTTTTTAGTTTCTTGTTTTATCTAATTGCAGTGTATATTATAACTAAAAACTGAAAAAATTATAGTAATATTCTGATAACTCTAATTATTAATAATGATAATTATTAATAAATAAGTAAACAATCAAGACTTTCATGCTTTTATATAAAAATGGCTAATTATGTATTGATTATTAAAATCTAGACATTAATCAGTATGACTGATTTATTCGTATAAATAAAAGAAATTTATACTACAAAGATGAAATTAAAGCCCCATTCGATATTTTTCTATAAATCTTCCTATGCTTAAATGACATACACAAAAGCTTAATATAATAATTCACATAGTTTGCCACCACAAATTATAGATTTTGTCACTTTAAACTTAAATTTTTTTTTTAACAATTTTAGAAGCAGAAAATTAAAATTGGGACTGAAAGAAATTATTTTTGTATAAGAATGTTTCCAACAATTTATTTATTTAATATGAGTAATTTCAATGTATTCAAATACTAGATAATATTTTTTAATTTCTTGAAAGGCACATTTCCTGCATTACAGTATATTTAAATGCATCAATGAAGAAATAAAGATATTTTCCAATTAATTGTAAAACTATTATATTTTTGACATTTGCATTATGTTAGGGTTTCACAGTTCTACTTTAAATAATTGTGAAAGAAATATTTCATGTATTTACATTAAAGAACTATGTGTCTACTAATATTTCTGAACATCTAAGCATCTCTCATTGTTTTAAATAAAAATATTAAGTCCTTAGATATTTTTATCCAAAGCAATATTGTAATTTAAATAATAGAATATAATTAGTGTTTGTTTAATGATAATAAAATGCCATAACTCAATAAACAATATTAAACATTTTAATAAGTTGTAGAATTTTTTTGTATGTTAAAAAACGATGATTGTCAAAATTTTTAAAAAGAATTACACTAAATTGTTTACTGTAGAAAAAGATTATTTGTTTGCTCATTTTTTAAATCTCAAATCCAATAACATTTAAATTTAATTATTATTTTTCATTACAGAAATATATTTATGTGAATAAATTTAATTGCATTTGTGATTATGATTTTTCAGATATAGTCAAAAATTCATAATGAATCATACAAATTTTCTACAAAATTTTTTATCATTTTTGTCACTAAAAATTATTTTCTACTTGAGAGTGACAAAAACATTTTTTCTGAGTACATTTTATTACATTTGATTTTTTATTCAAAATAAAAAAAAACTTAAGTAACACATAATTAAATGCTTTATCTATTTATGTTAATATAATCTTGATATATGTGTGTAAAATCTAATATTTTCTATTTTGAACTAGTATTTTACCTAACTTAAAATTTTCAATATTCATTTTTCCCTCAATTTAAAATCTACTTGTTATGTATTTTGCTTACTTGCTTTCTGATGATTATCAATCTTGTTTTCAGTTTCTGAAGTTTGGAATTCAAATCAAACTGAAAATAGATGCTTGTTAGTTTTATTGTTGATCTCTGTTCAGTTAATCTTAGTAAGCAGTAAATGGCCACCATGTAATAAACTAATCAAACAATCATTTATATCTTGCTGCCAAGTCAGCCAGCTAGATATGAAGATTTTCTCACTTGAACAAATAATGCATGTTTGCTACTCTGACTTTATATATATTCACTAAATATTTTTACTTACTTTATATTGCTTTGTTTTTGTAAAAAAGTGTTATTATTTAAATTAGTAGTAGATTTTGCTTTATTGTTCAATAATTTAGAGGTTACTTTTGCATACATTAAAAAATATGAAGTTAGTCATTTCAGTTTTAATTGGTAACTACTTATGGAAGTGTTTAACATTGCATTTTTTTTCTTGAAATTTCGATACTTTATTTGAGTTTTTTCTCTAATAGAGCTTCAGATTTATTCATTATTGTAACTTAAAACTGTAAGTATCACTCTAATTAGCTCTCATGTGTAAAAAAAGGATCATTGAATGACAAAAAATATCTTTGTTATTATATTTTATTTAACTTAATAATTTCTTGAGAACAATAGATGTTGAGCGAAGAATGAATTTATTGCATTGGTATAGATCTATTTTAATAAGAATGAAGTATTTATTTTCCTTTTATGGTATTCTAAAAATATAGTGATTTTGCTAAGTAAAAATTGTCATGATAATTTGCTTGTTTTTTTGTGCAAACTAATTTTTCTCTTCTTTATTTAGAGTTTTACATATTTAACAAAGTGGGGAACAACCCGAACAAAGCGGGGAACATGGCTGCTTCAGCTAAGGATCGTGTGAGTTGCCCCGATCCTCCTGATGAAAATGTTACTCGCAAAAAAGAAAAACTGGATTCCACTATTTGCAAACTAAAAGGGAAAGTAAGTGGTATTAATGAAGTTCACCAAGAAAAGAAATCCAAACTACAAGTAAATATGAAATATAATTCAATAAAAACAAACTTAAAAGAAACTTCTTCTAATGCTGGAACTAGTGATGAAGATGAAACTAAAAGCTCTTTCCGTATTATATCAAAAAACGATATTTTAAATGCATATTATTGTATGTGGGAAAACACTTCTAATGTTTGTTGGCTTGATGCATCTATGGCTCTATTAGCCCATAATCGAACACTACGTTATCAGGTTAATTTAGATGGTTCAGCACAGATATTTAAAATTATAAAATATTACAATGAGGCAATCTGCACTCTAAATGATCAAAATCATGAAGAAACTGTTGATGTAAAACTTCTGAAAGCAAAACACTATTTAAAGACTGTGCAAGAGTCATCATTGAAATATTTACAACCTATTTTGAAATATAAAGAAGGTGACCCTGAGAGTGCATTTTGTTCTTTGTTTAATTTCATTTGTGAGGATAAATCTGTTCGGAAATATTTTGATGTTAGCTTCAAACAATCATTTCATTGTAATAAGTGTGGTAGGAATCGAGTGACTAGACAAAACAAACCCATTGTAACTTTATCAAATGTTTCAACATTTCATCCTAGTTCTCCAACCACTGTTAGTGAATGCCCTACTTGCAAAGAACCTGAGCAGGAAAGACAGCTTACTTTCAAAACCTTGCCTCAGTGTTTAATTTTTCATTTTGAGCGTGGTGCTGGGAAAGGTGAATTACAGCATCTTGATTTTACTTTTACTGGACGGGAATATAAAGTTACTGGTATAATGACTTTGGAGAAAGCTAATGAAACAAATAGTTTGGATCATTTTGTCACATGGGTAAGAGACCCTAGCTCTGAATTTTGGCTTGAATGTAATGATTTAAATCAGGAAGTATTACATTTCACAGCTGTGCCTCAAGAATTTGTTGCTATGGAGGATATATGCATTATCATGTTTGAAGCATTTGATGATTTGGGAACCATTGAAGTTGATGCATCACAATATATGACTAAAGAATCATTAAATCTTGAAGATGAGGAGGACAATGTCAATATTCCACTTATTGATCTCTCTCAAGATAATGACGATTTAGGCTGTAATTCTAATACTACTAAAATAAGTGGCTTTACTGTAGAAATGGGAGAAAAACAAACAACAACTACTAGAAAGAAACGTGTGAAATTAGAATTTTTAAAAAGTGTTCTTGAAGATGTTAGAAAAAGAACTGAAAATCAAGGTCTTGATTTAAAATCTGAATCTTTCTCATCTATTACACAAAATGTAAAAATCTCAAAAGATGAGACTAAATCTAGTGACCCAGAAAACAATATTGTTTGTCATGATAATAAGCATGATTTAGAAAAAGATGCTGTTTCATCAAAGGGTTCTGAAAGTATTCAAATTGATAAGGGTACAAAAAATATTTCCTTACAAGATACCTTATCTCCAAGGTATACACAAATGATTCTGAAACTTGCTAAACAAAATGATGACCTAGAAGGAAGTAAAAAAATTGAAAATGGTAAAAAGATTGAGCTCTTCCAAGATCTTGAATCAGAAAATGTGGATACATCGCAAGTAGGTACTGAGGCATTTCATGCTTCAATGCTGAATTCAATAATTAAAATTGCAGATTGTAAAAGTTTATCAGGAGAATTACCTAGTGAAGTGAAAGGAGATAATAATCATTCAAATGTACCTTTTGATAAATATTTAGAATTAAATGAAAAAAAAATTAAAGATGAAAGCCCTACTGAAGCTACATTAAATAAGAAAGAATCATCAGATAGTAAATCAAATGATATTGAAAATTCAGAACCTTTCTCTGAGAATAATGTCATTGAAAAGTCAAGTTCTACAATAAATTCTATGCCAAATTTAGATGAAATACTTTCATTTGAAGATGTGATTTCTGAAAATAATAGTAATGTTACTAAGAGTGATCAAGCAATCTTTGTAGGTGTACAAAATGACTTAATTTCTGAAGCTGAAAATAAAAAATTACATGTCAATGCTATTGAAATAGATTCAAATTTATGTTTAAAAAAAGTTGTAGAAGATAAGCAGTTTGTTAATGATCACACCAAGGAAACTGTTTCTCCTCTAGATGTCAGTAACATAAAAACTTTCAAAGAAAATGGATTCAATAATGAGACACCAATATCAGTTGAAATTAAAAAGAAAAACCAGGCTGATAATTCTTTAGAGGCTAATAATTATGATGTTCCAATATCAAGTAATAAAGAAACTTTGCAGGACAATGAATCAAATAAATTACCACCCCTACCAATTGAAGCTCAAGTGAAAATTATGGAAACTAAGAATAATAAGTGCAATGAAAAGCAACTCAAAATTCCCGAAACACGAAGTGGTGTCAAATTAAATAATAAAAGTATGCTTAAAAATACTGTTTCATTAATAGTTCCAAAAAAGTCCCCCAAAAGTAAAAGAATACCATTCGAATCTTCGATTAAACAGAAAGATACAAATGTAAACATTGGAAAAAATGAATTATCTGCAAATATCCCACTTAAAAAATGTTTTATAAAAGTTGTTAAACTAACTCAAAAAGAAATTTCCCCTTTTGATTTGCTGAACACTGAGCAGAAATGTCAATCAAGTCTTAGCACTCTGCCTTTTACTGATTCATTTGGAGAGAATTCTTTATTTGAAGATGTAAAGCACTCTTCAAGTGTTAAAAAACACAAAACTCATCCTAAACAAGCTCATAAAATACAAGAAACTTTTGATGATGATCCTAAAATAATAAGTCCTCCAACTACACGGAGTAAAATGAACAAAATTTCTAACGAAAAAATATATTCACATAGTTCTAAGAGACGTAATTATAAAAAAAATGATAATATAAATTACCAGAAAAATAATATAGATGCAAAGACTGATTCAGTAAAATTTGAAGTACCAATGCTTAATTATAAAAGACGAAAAAGCATGTTGGAATCTGAAAAGCAATTAATTTTAAATGAAAAATCTTCTTTAGATGATGAAAAAATGGAGAATCTACATAATCAATCAGAAAAAAATGTCAATGCAAAAGAGTTGCCTAAGAAAAGTTATAAAAATCGTATAAATGCTAAAAAACGAAAAATTATTGATAATATTGATTGCGAAGATGAGTCTGAAATAAATGCTCCAACCACAAGAAGTAAAACTAATAAAATTTCTGACCAAAATATAAATTCCCACACTTCTAAGAGACAGGAGTATAAAAGGAAAAATGATAATATGAATTACCAGAAAAACCATGTAGATGTAGAGAGTGACTCAGTAGAATTTGAAATGTCTACATTTAGTTATGAAAGAAGAAAAAGTGGGAAAGATTCTGAAAAGCAATTAATTTCAGATGAAGAATCTTCTTTGAATGATGAAAAAATAGAGAATCTACCTAATCAATCAGAAAATAATACCAGTGGGAAAGAATCAGTTAGGAAAAGTAATAGAAAACGTATAAATAATCAGAAATATAAAGATTCATTTCTGATTCTACAAAATAATTCAGCTCGAAATATTGAAAATTCTGTAAATGTCTCCAAGCTTCAGGAAAAAAGGATTAGAATTAATAATAATTCAGAAACAATGTTTGATGAATCAAATAAACTTTCAAAAAATTATCATGGATCATTAACTTTTTTATCAGAATTAGATGTCGTGGAAGAAACAAATTCCTCAGAAGCAGATAATAATCTAAAATGTGAAAATACTGAATTTTCAGGTGGCTCAATTTTACCCCAAAAGGAAATTAATGTAAGTGAAATGAATGTCCTTTTTCCATATACACCTTTGAAATTGAAAGATATTTCTCTTGATTCTGTGAAATCATCTAGTACCCAACAGAGAAATAAACAGAAATCTCAAGACACTGTGCTTCAGTCATCAAACATGAAAAAATCCAAAGTTTCTCCAGTGAACAAGCAAGAATATGTTTTAAATGATGAAACCAAAGTGGTAAAAAATCATTTGCTTAATGATGTACAGCACTCTAATACAAATACAACATTATCTCATTTTAAAGAATCTCCTAATTCAATTGCATCACATAGTCAGGATTTGATTCTTGACAAGAAACATAAAGTCATAAAGTTATTTAAGGACGTATCCATACACTCTGAAAGTAAAAGTGAAACAGAACTTCAAGCTACATTTGATCAAGAAATAAATAAATGTAAAAGAAGCCATTTAGAGAAGGCTTCAGTGAGTCACCAAAATCAAGGAGAGTCTGGAGAATCATTGGCTGCTTTCTCTGAACTTTACCATAAAGTAGAGAGTTTACCAGGTATTTCTATTGCAAGTGTCAAATCTGTAAAAGTTGAGAATGAGTCTGGAGCTGGACAAAATAAGTCACCTAATGATGCAATCCTTTTTTCAAACTGTAGTGCAAATAAATCTTCTAATTCAACCGAAAAAATAGACACTGACAACAGAAATGTGCGAAACACACCTGTGAAGCCAAAAAATTCTTTAGAATCAGAATCACATCATTCTGATGAGAAGAAAAACTTAAAGTTATCTCCCACAAGCAGTCCAGATGTTAAGACTAATGTGCGTAGGAAGAGAAAATGTGCAATTGACTTAGGCATCTATGAGACAAATTTACCTTCTTTACAGCATTCTTTCAAAGAACCGCACATTTCTCTAAACGAATCTATTTCAAATGAAACCACAAATGAGGAATTGACTCCAAAAAAAATTAGAAAAAGTCCATTACTTAGTTCTTCACCTCTTAATAAAAACAATAATTTCTCTAAACAAGATCCTTGTGAAGTTACTGATGAAAATCTTGATGATAGTATTGATATAATTGTTGATAAATACTTATTTGATGCTTTTATGTTTTTGGGAGTGGGGCCGCTAAATCCGTTGCAACCTAAAGTGAGAAAATAATGAATTGCTTAACTTTCATAATATTTGTTTTTGTTTTCAAAATTTATTAAGTTTAAGCTCAGTTACTAGAAAAATACATATTTTACACCATATAATTAGTGAAATTAAATATATTTTTAATCTAAAATTTTACATTCAATTATTCTGTGCATATAATTCATGTGTGTTTAATCTTATTAATATTTGTAATTGAATAAAAAGACATTTTTGAATGATTAAATTATCTTCCAATGGAATATATTTGATTAATTTTCCATCTTTTGATTATATACCTTTATGTATACAATTTTTTAGTGTATCATTTATTCTGTCTTACTTTACACACTGGGTGACAAATTATTTTAAATAACTAAATTCTAATTTTTTTTTCTTTTTGTATATTATTAAAAAGCATTGTTAGTCTTTTTATCAAACGTTTACTTTTGGATTTTAAATCGAAAGTAAATTTACATACTTGCACTAATTTGATTATGAATTACAATTGATTAATTATTACCATTAAATTGTGTTCTATATTTTTCAATTTTGTTAATAATAGCTATTACATATTAAGTTTTTTTAAACTTTGATTATTCTTGCCTTTTTATTATTTATCAACATGTTCATTATATACTTAATAATTTTATTTGATGCAATTTAAGATTTTATGTATATTTATTTCTGTTCCATACATCATTCACATAAAAGATGATTCTCATCAGTTAATAAAACATTTTTTTTTCAGTTTATGAGAATATGTTGCATATAATTGTTTAAGGTCTCTATATGCAAGCATTAAGGAAATTGGTAAATTTCTCAATCTACTTTTATTTAATTTTTCACTTAGGTGTTACTTTCTGCCTTGGCAGAATAGTTTTACTTCTCTTTAGTTTGGGAGCTCTTGTCTCCCATTTCAGATGTATATAATTGTGATAAGAATCCTGAATTTGCTTTAAATTTATAGATTCCATTCTAAATAACTGTTGTGAATGAAAAGTAACAATAAGGTAGCAAACTAATGAAATTAAAACTTTTTTTTTTTTCATAGTTCTTGTCCTCTAACTGGAGAATGATTTTTAAAATGTTTTTGTGAGCATTTTTTTTTCTTTTTTACAATTTTTAACATTACAGTTTTTATTTTGTAGAAGTTTCAAGAAATAATTAAATGATGAATAATTATTATGTGAAAAATAGTGTTGGCACACTGACTTGCATTATTTGTAAAAATGCAGGATTAATTTATTAATCACTGGGTTAACAATGTTTAATGTCATTAACCACTATCGGGTTTTAAGTCTATAATTTCTAACCAATAAAATGAAAATCATAATTACATACTCCAACCTAAATTTTTCAAATTGTTTCAAACATGAAATTAAGTTTCAAATTTAATTATTCATTATAATCATTTTAGATATTTGGTATTCATTTTATAAATTTACATTTTATTATATATAATCCTTTCATTTGTATTAATTTTGGTAACATCTTTTAAAAGTTTATTCAGTTGGTAACATTCTATGAAATCTATTAGAAATTTGAAATACAATAGCTTGCCCAGTTTTAGACATTCCTTAATAAAAGTGTTTAACATTTTGTCCAAACAAATTCATGAATTTTCATTAAATTATTTTTATTCTACTTTTTGGAACACCATTTCACATGTGTACATTTCATTCATGGTCTTTGATTTTATTATAATTTTTCTTGTGACTGTTATAGTTTTTCTCATGACTGTAATTTCTTAAGAAATCATGCCTTTTATTCAATTATGGTAAAATCAGTCACAGAAATGTAGCTTTAGTAAAATATAAACTTTTCACTATTTAGTGGATAATATTTAATTAGCAAATGCATAAAACAGGAATACCCTAGTAATATTGGCTCCTAATAATTAAATTTAAAACTTAGTCTCATATTTTAATATTGCTTATAACTACATAATTCCAAACATAATAATAATCAATTGATTTGATATAAAGTGCAAGTGAAAAAAATTACGGGATTTCAGGAAGATTTGCTTATTTAAATAAAATTAAAGTTTCCCATTACAACTTATAACAAAGACAGCACATTACACATTATTTCACAGACAGCTTCAGAAGAACAACGGCAAACAAATTAATACATCATCAAAAAGAATATATTATCAGGGAAATTTGTCAGTTGTGTCTAGCACCACTTATTCAAGCTCAACATGGAAGGTAGCTGTAATAATCTACATGTTTAATTTCTAAAACAATCCTTTGTTTCAAATCAAATTAGCATAAAAGTACAGAAATATTATGTACACATAACATGGACAACCGTTTAAAATCTAAAAATATCAAAGTAAAACTAGTTTTTCATAATAAGAACAAGTTTGAGAAAGCTATAACCTTATAAATTAATCTATAATGGTTACGTACAGATGTTATAGAAGTATCTTGAAAAGTTTGTAGAAATTTTAGAAGACCTTATGTTATTATTTAAGGTAAAAAGAATTACTTATATCATATATATATTTGCTTACTTGCCATGTACACAAAAACATTTTTAAAATGATTATCAAAGAGTTGGCGAGAAAGAAACTTTTATTACAACGAATTTGAATTCATGTTTAAGTGAATTTGTTATTTACGATTGAACTTCTGAAGTGAAATATTGATTTGGACTGTTTTTAAATATATTTTGTCAAGAATCAGCTTTTTATGCACCTTGTTTCAATATTCTTTTATATATATATTATATATATATACATATATATATACTTGAGAATATTATTCAAGCATTCTTCCAATAAAAAACACATCTCTGTTTTTCAAAAAAATAAGAGTTATTTTGCTTTGTTTATTAATTGAAAATTTATTGAATATTAAAGTTGGAATTCCTTTCATTTGCATTCTTGTTCCTTTCCGATAGACACTTAATAAGGAAATCGAAAACTGATTCTGTTTAGTGAACTAAAACAATTTAGAAAAACCATAAATAATCAAATATTGTTATTTTTCTTTTAATTGCATTGGACATAAAGCCAGAAGGGAGAATCTAATGCTACATATGTTTATTTTTTTACCCACACCAATTATGTATAGAGGACAGTTTTAAAAGAACTATCTTTTCTTTAAGATGTTGATTTCAAAAAAAGCTGTTAAATTTTTTTAATTAATTACATGTTCAATAAACAAATGCATAGTGAATTCAAATCAATATTAGTTTAAATACAACTACAAATGTTATAATCAAAATTTCGATGTGAAATGTAACCTGTGTTAGCCAGACCAACATGCTATTAATTCCATTCTTTGCAATCATTCATAATTCAATTCCGATAAATAACAGTTGCACATAAACAGTTTAAAGCTGTTTGTTTTTGACTTTTTATTTATTTAATAAAACGGTGTCATGAAGATCGTTTTAAATTATTTTAAAAATTTAGAAAAGCTTCCTTTGACAGTGGGAAAAAATATGAATTATATGCTAGATTTGAAAAGTAGAAAATCTTTCTATTTCTACAATTTTTTTGTAATATTAATTAGTTACTTTTTTTAAAATTTTCTTAATTTATTAATTTTTAAATAATTTTTTAAATTATTTATTGTTTGAGAATATTTGTTAATAAATTAATACTTTTACAATTAGAAATTTACCATTATTTCACTTTTTCTTTTGTAAATATTTTAAAGTTATTTAGATATATCTTCTAGTAGTAAAAATGTGTGGGAGAATGTATATATATATATCTCTTGTGTTTGGGTAAAATTAGGTAAAGTGCATAAAATTCATTTTTCCTAGCCCCCCTCCCTTTTGAAAGAAATTCTGATATCACTCATCATTCTTAATGGCAGACATTTTAAGTAAGATTATGTTAGATGTTTATTTAAACATTAAGTTATAGGAAAAAAGAAATCTCCATTTTACTTGAACTTCAATGCTTAAGTTTTGAATTCGCTTTGTCCGAATAGTTTTATACTTAGGGTCTATCTTTAGCTCAGTGATTTTCAACTTTCTTTTGTGTTGTGGCACACAGTGTAGAAGTTGTCTACTTACCAATAATACACTGTGTAAAATAGTTATGATAATAATTTTGAATGTAATGTGTACTAGTAATATCATAGTACGTTTATTAAGGGATTAACGTAATAATAAGGATGCTTTTTTCTATGAAAAATTTTATCTTGATGTTTTTTGATAATTTAATATTTAATCGTAAAAATGACACACAATACTTCTCTTATACCGTCTTCCACGTTTTACACTCTGGGATCTTTCTTTTTTTTCGTTTTCTTTTATTTTTTTTATCTGATGTTTTATGAATATTATTTTTAATTCACGTTTAAGATGTGTGTGTTGTACCAAGATACTTCCCCATACCTAGCCCTGAGATGCGCTCTACAATTTCAATAGAAGATGCGGGGTTGACGAGAAATGTATATTCCTATATTCAAGTGAGATATAACTGTGTAATAACTAATATAACTGTGTAATTTCAATGCAAATAGAACCTCCATACTTAAATTTTCAAAACTTTAAAATAATATTTTTTATTTTATCTAACAAAATTATCTTTTTAAATACTAACCAGATGGGAAAAACTTGTAAAAAAATTTAGTATTTAAAATAAATAATGTTTCATTTAACAAATCATTTTTAGTATCACTATCAGCATATTTCACATTCTGTTTGAGATTACATAAAAGGAATCCAAAAATTGTCTTAGGGAACCACTGCCTAAAGTGGTGGTCACGACACATTTTGTGGTACCTCTAGGGTGGTGATGGAAAACCACAAGGAAATTCTTTTGGCAGAAAGTAATTTATATATGTTTTAACGTTTTCTACTGGTAAAAGCCGAAATTTTTTGATTGCCCACTCGCTATTAACGTTAACTTTTCGCTATAGCTTGTGATATGATGTTACAAAATATTTTGAATTAAAAAGTTGGATTTTTTAAAATTTAATTTCAGTTCTATTTATTTTAATATATTTTTATTACATTATTGATTTCTAAAATTGAACTTATTAATATTCTTTTACTTTTGTAATAATTTATATCCAAAGCCTTAGAAATTGTTCTAAAATATTTATTTCATATGATTAATTTACTTTAATGACTAATTTAATGCCATACATTTGAAGCCCTTCATTATCAAAACGAAGGATTATCGAACATTATTTTATTAGGCAAATATTTCGTCGGTATTTTGTATAATTTATGTACAACTACTCATTAAACTCTGAATTGCTATTTTATTTAAAGGAGATTAACAATTCACATTTTTAATGATTTAATGGAACGTTTTAAGCGGTAGTGCATATATTTCGCAAATATAAACTGTATAAATAATTAATTGGAAATTTTTTAATATCTTTTCAAATCAGAAAAGACTTGGCAAAACATTGTGGAACACCCATAAAAATTAAAGGATATCTTAATACCGAAACCTTAAAAATTAGTCATGATAAATTGGATAATTAAATGTGAGATAAAATTGATTTCTATCATCAGCATAAAATTCCTACTTACCTATCAGAGATAGCTAAGTAGGCAAAGGCTTCGTTTGCGTTCTATTATGCACTGAAACGAACTACATGCATTATATAAAATAGATGCTGCGGCAGTTTAGTAAAGTAGGGAATGGTTTTCGTCATCAATTCTAAAGATAATGTAACAATTACTTAAATTTATTTAATAAAAGCATATTCTAACTTAAATGAAATCATTCTAGAGGATTATAATGAAATCGGGCATAATAATTAAACGTCGTATAAAGTTAAGAATTAGAAATATTTTTTAATATTATTTATTATAAATTTATTGAATGAAAATATATTGCGTAAAACAATAAAAAAGAATAATAAAAAAGTTCTTATTTTAATATCAATAAGCTTTTACTTCAATAGAAA
This sequence comes from Latrodectus geometricus, assembly GCA_026290005.1. Lineage (NCBI taxonomy): Eukaryota > Metazoa > Arthropoda > Arachnida > Araneae > Theridiidae > Latrodectus > Latrodectus geometricus. Next base: position 31,661 of record JAPDSC010148012.1, read on the forward strand.
TATATCCCAACATTAAAATTAAGTAGAAATTTTTCATTGGTAAAACAACCTACGGAGAAAACTTCTCAAAGTAAAATAATGAAATATGAATATTAAAATTTTTTATCTGAGTACTGTAATTCCGGTTTTGCTTGTCGCTCAATAGTCATTTTAAGCCCATGAGGGCTAATTAGACCGGCGCCGACAGTTTAAAGTCTTATTCTTCGGAATATATGATATGAATCAGTGAAAAACTTGAAAAATAATAATTGTATCAGTTGTAAAAAATTAATATTATAAATTTGTTTTGCTGAGAATATTTTTGATTTCATTAAAAAATAGTTACCTTTATTTTAGAAAAATTAAAGCTTAAAACTCCATTGAAGCACAATTTACCTTCATAATCTCGTATGATGAAGATAATTCTCCAAATATGAGATTCGCATTTCAAATAATCCTTTCTATTTCAACATCAATTTCCAGTGGTAAACGTTCGTGCAGTAAATTGAAATTAATTCTAATATATTTACGATCAGCCACACACACAAACATGGAACAGAACAGTCACTTAAGTAACTTCTCATTTTTAAGTGTAGAACGAGAAAAATTTGAAGTGATCGACACTGATTTAGTAATTGATTAATTTGCTTCAGCAAAGATAAGGAAAAGATATACTGTGTATAATATATCAAATTAATATTTTTATAAATAAGTGATCTACTTATATATGTAATATATATTAACATGTTTTCATTGCTCAAAATTAGTGTGTTTTTTAAGATAATATTGATTCTTAATTAATTACCGTAAATACGATTATTCCACATACATTTCAGAGTCCAATTCTAGTTTTGATTTCTTAAATTTAAAAATACAGCTTGAGCCTTTAAAATTATCTACAGATATGATTACTTTAAAGTAGGCACTTTTTTTTGTGTTATTTGCATTTTATTTTCTTTATGTAGGGCACTATAAAGGTTATTGTACTCAAGTGGCTATGCTCACTGCACCACTGTCCGAGTGATATTAAGACATAGTATGCCGGTCATTTTCGACGACGTTGGACCTGTGAGTTGTTAGATGTGAGAGGTGGGCCACTAATATTAAAAATACCTGAACGGAATCGATGAAACTGCACATATTTACCTTTTACAGTGAGGCGACTGATTGTATACACCATCCACAATTTCAGCTGCCTCGCTTGCATTTTCGCTTTTATCAAAGAAAAAAATGGATGGAATTTCCTCTTTATTGACTTCCATTTTGAACACCTTGTAACCCACCATTGAATAGACCAAACAAAAAAGGAATTTTTAGTGAAAAACGTCAGCTTTTCAACGAGCATAAATCTGAAACTGTTTGATCGATGCTTTACCAGGTATCAATCATTACATACACACAGCCATCTACCGAACAAATAAATTTTTTTCTCCAACTTGATATATCAAAATTTTTTTATTTTAGTTTGATGACAATTGTAATGAAGGACAGATACCGTTTCAAATTAGAAAATACACGGATTTAATTTTCTGGTTTGTTGGTAAGAAAATCGGAAATTCTGTGAATTATTCTTTATTTTTTAACTAGAAACCAATAAGAACTAATGAATTAACTGAGTTTCTTTATTTACTTGCTTTGTATAAAATAAATATGCAATCTAATCGGCATATTTACATTGGTTTGAAATTTTTTGTTGAGACTGGATTATAAATTAAAGATTAGTTTTTTACAATTATATTCTCATCACTTGAGTTTGAATTTTTTGTATTGTACCGTTGCTTAAGCTCAGAAAAATAAAATTATTCTGGGTAATAAGACGATGATAATTAATCGTTCGCATAATGAAGATTCCTCATCTCGAAATTAAATTTCTCTCTTTCAGTCTGTCTTTTTCTACAATAAAAATTTGAATTAATAGTTGTGATTAATATTTTAATTTAGTACTTAAATTAAGTCGAAATGATCAATGATATACGATACTGAATAACTAAAAACATTTAAAGCAAAAGGATTGTTTTGAAAAATAAAAATCGACATTGAGATATTTAGTATGAATTTCAAAGTTCGGATTTCTGTAGTTATTAAGTTAAGAATATGAAATAAGAGACGCGAATTTTGTCTCATATTGCAGGTATCACCTCAGACTTTTTTCTTATGGTGAATTGATGGTGTGTAATTTGATTTCATAGAAATTTATGCAGAATACAAAACTTAGTTTTTAAATGATTAATAACTTTTCATAAATAGTGTTTATTTTAGAATCGAGAATCAGCAGCAAGATTATTCCATAAAAACGAATATTGGTTTAAGATATTCTAGGTAAAACTAATTTCATTGATAGCTTGAACTGTTTTTAAAATCTTTCATTTGTTTGCGTATTTCTATTGATTTGCCCATTAATAATGTTCCACCTACAATTTCTGTAAAATTTCGCATACAATGGACATAAGTAATAATAACGTTTGTAATAATCACAGGCATCTGAAAAAGATCTTCATCTGTAAAATAGCGTTAAGGTAAGAAGAAGGGATGTATCGAGAGATGAACGAATTACTGATGAATGTGATATGTATAGCTAAGCGTGCCAGATTTCTTATAAATTCCATCGGGATTCTGGAATACTCCTCCCCCCCCCCTCAGAGTCAAGGGTATAAATAATAATTGACAATCATATAAATTTAAATAATTTATTTCCGATTCCTTAACATTTATGAGTTACTTAAGTAAGAATAAACACTTTGAATGAGGAATAAAAATTTGTGTGATTATTTATTATAATATAAATAAAAAAAGTGTTACCTATCATTGGCCAGGACATTTTTAGAAATTTTTTGGTTTTAATCTTGTAAAAATCTTTGCAAAATAATCCATTAGCCATAGATTTTTTCATCAAATATTTATCATCAGTTCACACTCTGTACTGGTACTCAAAGAAAATACTCTCTACTAATGATGTTCCAGGTAAGCAGAGAGCATACCCAACGATCTTGATTATATATATATATAGAGAGAGAGAATAGTAGCTCTATGTAATAATAAAGTGACCTAATACCATAAGAAATACTTTTTCATTTGAAATAATGTCTTTGGTAGTCTCTTCTTGCTTCCATCGCTCCCAATTTAACTGTAAAAGTTCTTTAGCAAACACAGCTTCGCGCATGGTCACTATTGGCGAGACATGACGATACGATGGTAATATTAATTAGCAGACTTAGTTTACTCCTTTGTGTTACAAATCACAAAAGAAACTAGAAGTGAAAATCACAAGAGACCGTTACTCTTTTGTGGTTCTCATTTTTCATTCAGTGTAAAAATTAATGACAAATTATTCAGAATAATCCTTCACTTCTTTCATCATTTTTTATACACTTTTTGGGTCATCTATAAAATAAAATTTAATTTTTTCACCGGTTCGTGAAATAAACCGACCGGGATTTTGTATGCAAATCGGGACGCCTGGCAAGCATACGTATAGCGATTAAAGTGATAAGGATTTCTGCGTGATGCATCTACTTAAATTATTCTACTATGCTTTTGGTTGCTTATTTTTACCAGAAAAAGTTGTTAAATACAACCAATTGACCTATGTTTTTAAATAGTGGTCATATAGTTACGCTGTAGGTATTTGAGCTTGTATCCTTCTCTGCAAACTTATACGTGAAACTGGCGATCAAATGCTCAGCAATCTGGCCTTTGGATCAATACTTCGTGGCTTCGTTTTTCAACTCCAGTTTGGGTGTCTGTAATGTATCGAAATTCTCATTAGACTTTAGTCCCCATCTAATTAGACTTCATGTCTAAAAAAGAATGACTAACAAAACAAACATTTACACCAAACCAACGAACATAAGAATCTACGAAATATAAACAGTCTAACAACTTGATTTCAGCAGAATGGTTTCTGTCTAACTTGGACATCGGAATCGGCAACCTTCTGGGCTCGAAGATGACGCCGTTTTCTACTTTTACGACCTTTTCATTCGAAAATTCAATTATTTTCTAATGCGATTCAGAATCGATTTAGTTTACCAGAACATTTCAGCTAACCAATGAGGGTTGAGAATTACCAAATCCATGAACCTCAGTTAATTAAGTGCCAACCGGTAACTACTTTATTTTGTTTAAAATTAAAATCATCTGAAAGGAAGTATGGATTTTCTAAATATTTTATTGTATAATATTTTATTGAAACAATAAATTATTAATTTATTGTTTCACTAGAGGAATGTGCATTAAAAACATGGAGCAACTGACTTTGAATAATATTGCATGAATCAAGATCTCAAACTGAAGAATATGTAAAGGATTTGTGATCATCATGAATTCAAAATGATAACTGCTGAACTGCCAATCACAGATCATTACTAAGTAAGACTTCCGACCGCCATCAACCAGAAGGAGAAAGAACGATGTGATTTTTCTGATACATTGGCAAACTTTACAGAGGACACAGCCCCCTCAAGGGGAATATTAGTTTGCTTATAACACATCGTATTTTGTGAAATAATATTTTTTAAATTAAATGTAAAATTATAAAATATCTTTTTTACATTAAAATAAACCTTTTCTTTTAATATATCAAAATTCTAGAATTAATAAACTGAAATATTTCTGTCAGTATAATACATTAAATATTTTATTACTTTCGAAATAAATGTAGCTGATGAATTATGTATCATAAATTTTATCATTTAGTATAATTTAGAGCTGATGATTGTGAGGAGATTATGTTATGTAAAAATACACCAACACGATATTTGTTTCCATCAAACAATTGTATTTTCTTTTCTTTCATTGGTACACGGACATTTTTAATTTCCACTCGTATACCTAAAGCAATAGCAAACTCTCTCTTTCTGATCCTTCTAAAAGGGCTACCAGAATTTTGTTGGCGCAAAACTCTTGGATTCACCACAGAGTATCCCCTCAGTGACAGAGGGCATTCAGCCTCATGGAACTGTATACATACATATTGAAAAAAAATAATAACAAAATTGAATAGTTTGAATAAACATGTATGTTAAACAAACATATATAAAATAAAGATAATACAAATGATGGAGTTAATTAAAATAAGATAATTAGTTAGTAATGTAAGTAGCCAATTTTTTTGGAAAATGAACATGTCTTCTGATCTAGTTACAGTTTTGTGTAATTTACCGGCTGATGAATTTTTATCTTCAGCTAATGGTTTGCTGGCGTTAGTAACAGTGAACTGGCATGGTTCAAAACATTGAACAATGAATTTATTTGTCGTTTCATATTAGGCCAAACATACCGGGAACAAATTAGTTTTGCTGTTGTGGCTATTCCAGGATCAAAAAGCTTGTGCAATGTGCAAATGGCCAAAAATTGATCTACGAAAAGAAAGGGAGACAAAAGGACATGGCCTTCACGTTAAAATGTCACACATCGATTCGCAATGAGAAAAATAGCAAGGTTTTAGTTCCAGTTTATGAGAAGTGGTATTAGATTGCAGAAAATTTTGTATCTCTCTATCAGTTTTCTGTGCTTTTGCAAATTCGTCAAAATTTAAATTTGATGATTTTGTAATAGAATAAATTTCAGTTCTACTGAGTGCATCAGCAACAACGTTCTTACAACCTTGCACACGGCTGATGTCAGTTGAATATTGAGAAATAAAGTCTAAATGGCGTAATTGCCGTGGAGAACATTTGTTAGGGTTTTCTTTAAAACCGTTGGTCAATGGTTGTTGGTCTGTGTATATTATAAAATATCAGCCTTCTAACAAATGCTTAAATTTTTTTTATTGCGGAAAAACTGCAAATAAATCTGTCATAAGTAGACAACTCAAGTTAAAATTTAAAGAAAGTGTCTTTTGTCCATAGACATTTATTGTAGTAGAATTTGCTGCTAAAAGTGTTTGTTATGGAGAATTTCGTTTTTGATAATTGTTAACAGGAATTAAGGACGCATTAGAGTCAATATCGACCAGAAATGAAATATTTGATGTCCGGTCGCGAATGAAAAGGTGACTTGATTCTTGAGACAAAGAATATGTCAATTCTATTATTTACTGCATTCGTTTTCCTGTCATTCTTAAGATTTAACACATTTATCTTCCCTACATTTTATTCCGAAACGCCTGTGATACCAGCAAATTAAAAAATCTCGTTTATGGGAATTACTTCATTTGCGATGGAGTTTCTTTACGATGATAGGGCGAGCGAATACGAGAAAAAGAAAGTTTCAGAGAGAATCAGTTCGTTTATTTAATTTTTTAATTTCACGAAATATTTTAATTTCAAAAGTTTCGTCTATTTTGGAAACTGAAAAAGTTTCAACAGGAAATGGAGTAACATCAATGATGCGATCCGAAATTTCAGCAGCTTTCTTTACGGTTAGATCGGAAAATACAACTAAAATAGTTTTAACATTGGATGGCAATCGCTGCAAAAACAGTTCTAGCTTTAGTTTATCAGGAGCATTATGTGATTCGGTGCGACGCTTAATGTTTTGTAAGAGTTCTGATGGTTTGCCCGACTCTAATTCTTCCCATAATAAAATACGAATTTCTAGTTGTGGTGATTCTCCTGAGCGGTTTATTAATTCCTGTTTAATCTGCTTGTATGGGTCGGATGCATCCGGTTTCATTAGTACATCACGAATTAATGATGCATTATCGGATGGAAGATAGAATATAATATGATTATATTTAATTATCGTTTCAGTAATGGGTTTTGATGTGGCAAGAGCAAACATGCTTTCACACATAGACACATCCTGATCAGATCTGTTATATACAGGAATTTGAACAGCAGTAACTTCAGCCATGATGCAAGGTTTAAGAACAAAACTGCTCAATATTTAACTGCTAATAATAAAGAATTTTTTTAACTACATTACAAAAATTATACATAATTTAAGGATTGATTTGTATTGAGAAAAATGATTTTAAACAGCTATTAAATGTAAATACGAAAAACGAAATCAATAATGAAATCGGAAGCAGAATCAGAAGAATTAAGCATTTTAGACACAAAACAAAAGCACAGAATAAAGAAACAAATGAAAAACACTTATCTGTGATCTTCCTCGCTCATTACGAAACATGCTATAAGAAGACGTACTTAAGCTAAACCACTTGAAAAAGTTAATGCAGTACCAAAAGAAACATCAGTAGATTTTGTTTGTCTTTTTCAGTGGGCGAAATCTTTTAGATCATTTTACGGTAGGTTGCATGTTTAAATCCGTATATTAAACTCATCATTGAGGAGATTATCATGTAAAAATACACCAACTCGATATTCGTTTCCATTAAACAATTTTATTAATTTTATTTTCTTTCACTGATATACAGAAATTTGAAATTTCAATTCGTATATCCAAGGCAATAGCAAACTCTCTCTTTCTGATCCTTCTAAAAGGGCAACTAGAATTTCGTTGGCGCGATGGTACAAAACTCTGGGATTCACCACAATAGGTTGTCAAGTTTAAAAGCATTGTTTCATTTATTACTGATATATTCCCCACGTTGTGTGTGGTTTCGTGTTGAAGTTTTACTAATAATCAGTTGCCTATTTAACTTTTAGTACACCAAAGATAAAAATATGCGGATTGCTTTTAAGTCGAGTTCTTAATCTTATAATTAAGACTTCAATTTATATCTGTTTTTCAATTTCTGCACTAATCTCCTATGGTATCGGTATTACCATGAAATTCATTGCGTGACAGGCAAATTTAATTGACAATACTCTATTAATTCATATCATAAGTAAAAATTGCTGTGATAATGTTGAAATTTTGATGTTCCAAGGAACGATCAGTAGTGGAAAACATAAATTAGCACTAAAAAACTGTTTTGAGAGACACAATTTTTAATTTGTCTCTTAGAAAAAATAGTATTGTTACACTTGATTCTGTTATCTTTTAGATCGGTGGTTTTTAATGATAATATTTGTGTTGAAGTTAATTTAAATAAGCTTCTTGAAGACCATCATGCCATAATTTATCTATACCATTAGAAATATCTCCCATTAAAAATGCAGACAATTGAATTCTATATAAATTCTATATTAACAAGTCATTTTCTATCAAACTATAATGTGAATAAGTTACTGGATGACAGTTTTTTTTACGGGAACAGTATATTCGGAGGTTTATTGAAGTATTTTTCAAACCTGTTATGCATAATCTTTACAAATAAGTTTTAACAATTAATTAATGAGACTCATTACTTAGCATTACTATAGTACCTTGAAAATTTTTGAAATGAGAATAACTTTGGTTTCTATCCCAGAATTTTTTAAATAGTTGATTTTGTGAAAGTTAATACTCGTAATTTTAATTAATAAATGTAATTAATTAATGTAATTAAATAAATTAATAAATGTAATTAATAAATAAATAATACATGTAATTAATCACATGATTAAATACCTTTGAAAATGTAATGCAGAATAGTACCAAATAAGTTTCACACTAGGTAAAAATGAAAACTAATCATCTGCATTTTGAATTTTTTTTTTTTTTAATATTTATTTCATATATTAAAAATGTTAAATGAATGATTACAGAATTAGAAAATTTATTGCTCAATTTTTATGCCATTACTTGTTTTAAGTTTCTAAGCACCTATTGGATAGATATATTTTCATTTATCGTGTACAAAGTTTTTGACATTTTTTATTAACTATTATTCTACAAGATTATATTCTACAAGAATATGCTTTCCCAAAACAATTATATATTTTCTTTAATTTAAATATAATTATTCTTTGCATGCATTTTGCTATTAAACTATTTATTGTATATTGTTTCACTATATTTTTATACCCATGAAATTTCACAGAAAATAATTTTGCACGCCAAATAATATTATTGTTATTTGAATAAATATCAAAATACAGTATCCCTTAAAATTATATCTAAAAATAATTAATAATTCCTAGATATAATTTTAGAGTGTAACTTTTGAATAGTTTGTAATGTAATAAATCCAATTCAATAAACATTATTTTTTGCCAATTTTTTTTAAAAATTATGCAAGAAATCAAAATTTAAGCATGATATTATAAACTATAATTCAATTAACACTATCTCTCTTTTGTTAATTTTTAAAAAATATTGCAGAAAATTTAAGCTAACATTTTTCATATGACAAATCATGTAATTTAAAATAATCTTTAATCCATTTTTTTTTTAATGACAAAACCAAATACCTTATTTCACAGAATTACTTCAAAAATATATATTTAATCTCAACCGAATGCATTTAGTTAAATGAGAATTATCTTTGACATATCGACTAAAACTCTAAAATCATTCACCATTGCATTAGGCATTTTCAGCTAATATTAAAATAGAAAAGAATAAAATTTCATTATTTGCTTAGTATAAAATAAAATTAGCAAGAGTAATTTCAGTATACACAAAATTGAAAAAAAAAATATATGAGTATTTGTTAAATCTATAATTCAAAATTAAATCTCAAGACATAAAAACACATATAAAAAATTTGATATTTTATTTTCTTAAACAAATTAAGAATTTTTTTTGTAGCTAAAATTTTGTAATAACTATTAGAGATGTGGAAACAGTTGTATATTAATTAGTACATGCCAAATATATATGGATACGGTATATACTAAAATAAAAAAATCAATACATACTTTTAAATTCAGAGCATTTTGATAAAGAAGATCATATAAACTAATAAAGATTATTTTCTTAAAAAATGTGTGAAAAAAGCATTTTTAAAATATTTTTGTGCAAATAGAAATTTTTGCAATGCCATCAATTCCAAAAGTAAAAATTTCAGCAAGATTTTTAAATAAAGAAAACTACAATTAAATAACAAGGGGAAAATATAAACTTTTAACTATGTAGAATTTTGAAGATATTGTAAAACCAAATGACACATAATCAGTTTATAATTACGTCCTTAGCTTTTTGAAGAAAATAGCCAATTAATTAACAAAATATTATATTTTGTTTGTAAATAGACAAAATTTTTTAAATAACCACTTCTGATGAAAATAAAATAAAAACTTTTTTAAACATGTAACAGAAAATTGTAAAATCAATTTTATTATTAAATCAAAGCTTTATTAGAATATAAACATAACAATAAAAAATGTCTGCTTTAAAAAAAAAAAATACCTTTTCGATATGGAAACTGGCTTTTAAAAGCAGTTCACTATAAACATTTTATCAAAGGAAAAAAATCTAAAATTTAATGGGAACCACACTTGACAATTAAAGTATTACGATTTCCCATACATCATCATATGATTTAGATTTATCTTATGATTTAGAATATTTCAGAGATTTATAATTTTAATTTGCATTTTTAAATTTTTGGTAAATGTATGAAACTGATCTTGTCACATTTGATACTATTACACATTGGTATCGTGATAAAATAAAATTGATGGTACAAATTTTAATTATTTAATTACATTTAGATAATTACGGTTGTTAATTTAAAAATAATCCAACATTTTCTCTATATTTCGAATGTTTTCTATCACTTAGAATGAGTCAATTTATATAAATTAGAGTTGTTGACAAAATTCCAATCTCTGCGTCATTAACTCGGCAAGGAAAATTTTCCAAATATTGACTGTAATGTCCATGTTTACAAATAATTTTTTTCATACTCTTATGTTTAATATTCTTAAAATGATTTATAAAGAAGTCAATAAAAAGTGCAACACAGCAATATTTTAGAATATCAAGCTAAAATTATCAAAAAAAAAATTAAAATGCCTTTAAAATTTACATATGTAATTCTGCTAAAAAAGAATTTTTCTTTGCAGAAAAGTTGAACTTACTAAACAATTAAAAAATGATATTGAATTTTACTTTAATTGAATTAATGGTTAATGTTGATTCTTTTATATTTCGAACTTACAATCAATAATTCAAACAAAAATATTGCTACTTAATGAAAATATTTTAAGCTAGTTAATTTGCTTTTACTGTTTTTCATAATTAAGCCTAGATTATTATAATAATTTTTTATTAGTCATTGATGTAATTGAAAAATATTACACATAGTCATAGATACATAGCATTTAAACTAATATTTATTCTCTATGTTTCAACAGAAACATCACAAAGAAATTTATTGAGACTCCAGAAAAACTTGGGGAAATTATTTCTTGTGAATATAAAACTAAACTTTTTCCTTTCAGTGAGGGTTGACTTATAGAAGTAAGTAATGGCTGGCATGGATAGCTACTGTCACTTAAGAGATGGTACTTGCTGTACATAGTACATTGTATAAATTCAAGAATCATACTATTATTTAGAATAGAAAACTTCAATAGTAAAAATAGTATACCTATGACAGTATACTGTCTTGGGTATTTCCATGACATCTTGACAAAACATTTTGTATAGCTAAGTCTGCTGATGCAATAGTTAGCACAATAATTTAAAAAACAGAGCTTTTCTGAAACAAAATTTTTCTACATCGATTCCCCCAGATGTTACACATGTACAATCAATACCTCCAAACCAATCACATTAGGGAACTAGACAGTGTGAAATAATTTCTCATTGATCTGCAAAAAGAATGAACATAAAATCTTTAGAAATTGCTAAAGTAAAAGTTTATTTAATCTGAATAATATGTTTTGAGAGAATTAAATGGGAATTAAATGTATTAACTCGTTAATCATACTTGGCAAAAAATATGTTGTCAAATAATACCAAATACAATCATTTTTTTAGCACTTGAGAAAAAAAAGAAGTTAATTTATTGCTTTATAAAATAAAGTTTTCTAATATCATTTGATAAAGCGAGGAAAGTTTATATTTTCTTTTGTAAATTTTTTATTCAGTATAATGATTTATATAATTTTGCAAAATTTGAGAATTATAAATGTTTGTCTATAATGTTATGTTAATTCATTATGAATGTGTTATATATATTTGGATTTTACCAAATTAAATTTGCAAAGTTTTAATCATAATTGAAAAAGAAGATTAAATTAATATAAATTATCAATAAGCTACAAAATTTGATGAAAACTTTTACAGAAATAGTTGACGGGATAATGAAGCTATAAATAAAGTTTAAAATAGAATTAAATATTTTTATGCAATTCTGTGTAAATTAACTAGATGTTCATTACCATGTCCTTCTTCCGAATTTATTCTTTTATCTATTATCTTTCATAGAAATACATGCATTTATCCACAATAATAATGAATTTCTTCAAATGAAGCACTTCATTTATATAGCAAATGTTATAATAATAAAAAACAATGGAACCTCTGAACAGTTTTCTTTAATCTGTGGGATTCTAATATTATGTATCGCAAAGAAGCAATGTCTTTGCTAACTTTAAATTGTTAATTGGTTTACCTCTTTTTAATCATCAATTACAACCTAGAAAGCTCTTTTTTGACAAACTTAATATATATATATATATCATCATATATATATATATATATCATCATAATATATATATATATATCCATCATGCCCGAACCGAGATTCAAACCCAGGACCTCTCTATCTGCAGTGAGACACACTGACAACTAAACAGGGTGAGAGCAGTTAGGTCTTCGATTTAAATAGCTACGAAATAGTAGTTTTCGTTAAGTGATTTACTGCTTATGGATTTCAATTTCTTACTGTTGCTGGTTTCTTTCTAGAACTAATATCTCGTTTACACCGTTTTAGTTTCTCAAGAAATATTAAGCTCTGTTGATTATATAATGAATTAGAAGTAAAGTTGATACGAAATAATTAACATTTAACAACGACATACTTCAAATATGTTTTACAAGTAATAAACAATACAAAGTATACAAGAGTTGAAAAGAAGTGCGCATGATCGTGATCGCTCATCGCATATATGAATTGCACATGTGCAGTCTCGTTTAAACATCCTGTAAAGGAAGGTTCGGTTTTTGAACTTCGAAGCAGATTTTTGCCTCTGTTGCTTCTTTTGAACTTGGGGGTGAATACCGTTTCCTCTTCGATCCTGGATTTCTCTTATACCAAGCGGTCGAGTTTTACGATGAATACAGTAGTAATGTAACAGGAGCTTAAGAAATACTCTGTTGAAAATCAAGATATCTTCCTTTTCCAGGCCTTTCAAAGAAGATTACTGTCGTGAACTCAATCATTAATGCTTTAATATCACTTTTAAAGCGTTTTCACATTTCAGATTCCGAAATACTTAGTTTTTAAAGTTGTTAATGTTGATATTAAAGGGAAAAAGTAATTAATCCTGTTACAATACTGTTTTTTTCCCCTAAACAAAATATCAAAGTAATAAATATTATTTTCAGAATTATTTTGGTGACATTTGAACAAGCTTGGAAAATAAATCAATTTTTCCTTTTAAATCTTTAGTAAAAAGACTTTTTCCAATCTAATAGATTATAACCAATAGGTTTTGGTTAAGATGAATTAAATGAAATACAAATTCTGCCATGAAATGAAAAATTTCAGATTCACTGATTGTTAGTTCTGGATAGTAAGGACTTTTTAAATAATAATCATTTAATTTTTGTTAATCAGGAAGTGAAACTTCAAAACGTCATTGTTTGATAAACAATGTATTCGTTTCTGCAATAGATCTCGGTATTCTTCTTCTTCTTCTCTTGAGCTTGTCAGATATGTGGCACCTCTGCATTGTTGCATTTTGTACCATGCTCCAAGCCCAATTTTTTCCTAGTTCCATTGTCTTGGGTCACCTACTTTGTTTATAAAGTCTGATAGGCCCTCAATGGAGTTTAGGTGAAACTCTTTAGGATATGGATTACCTAGAGTAGTGAATCTTGTAAGGGCAAGAGCATCACACTCATATAGGATATGATGAGCTGATTCTACCCCTGCGTGGCATTTCCTACAAATTGGTTCCTGTTTAAAAAGCCCCATTGTATGAAGGTGTTTTCTGAAATGATAGTGCCCAGTAATGAAGCCTACAATTGCTTGAGTCTTCAATCTTAGGAGTCTAAGAATTTCAGAGGAGTTGAAAATCATGCTTTTTGCATGTTTCTGTCCAGGAGAGTCACGCCAAACTTTGTTCATCTCCTGTTTTTCCCATTTTTGAATGGCCTTTGTTGTAGTCTTCATGTTGATCCCACAAAAGGGTTCCATTCCTATTGGATTGGAAGAGGATCCCTGTTTTGAAAGTATCTCGGCATTCACTCTCCATTTCAACTAAAAAAAATTTTAAATTGGCTGTAAGTAAAAGTTAATGATCTTTATCACCGATTCCATAACTGCAAATTTCTTCTGTGGCCCAAAAACTGTTTCTAAAGCAACGGCAACCTGGAAATTAGCAGCTTATGATTGATTTATTCTTTCAAAATATCAACAAACTTAATTTTTCTTCCATCTATTGCAACTGATATCAGGGCCGGCGCTAGGGGTGGGCAAGCCGGGCCCCTGCCCGGGGCGGCAACTTTAGAGGGTGGCAAATTCGCCCTAAAATTAAATTTCTCAAACTTTTAAACATTTTCTCTTTCTAAAATAATTGAGTTTTGACCCATGATATACTAAACTTTTTTGTTTAAAATTAAATATATTTTTATGCACTAAGATATTTGGAATCAAACCCCTAACATCCTGTATATATACAGGGTGTTTTTTAAACCTACAGCAGAAATTTGTTTCTTTTTGGTTCTACTTTAAGTTCCCTTTCTCTTGGAGGTTTTAAAGATTGGAAGCACCTCGCTAAGACTTTAAATCAACATGAAACCTCTAAAAAACATCGAAAGTCAAAAGTCTTGGATTGAATTAAGTCAAAGAATACAGTACTCTAAAACGATTGACAGTCATTCACAAAGACTTATTACTGCATAAATAAATTATTGGGGCGTGGTGCTTCTACGAATTGTTTCAACAATAAAAATGCTTGCTCAAAATTGTTTAGCCTTCCGAGGTACAAGTGACAAACTTTACGATTTCGGTAACGGTAATTTTTTACAAATTATTCAATTACTTGCTCAGTTTGATCCAGTAATGGAAGAGCATATCCACAGAGTGCTTAAAATAGAAGTTAAAGTGCACAATCTCGGAAAAGAAATTCATAATGAATTGATTATTCTTTTAGCTGAAAATATAACATCTCATTATTACTGATATTAAAAAAGCTAAATATTATTAAATAACTCTAGATTGCACTCCTGATATCAGCAAGATCGAGCAAATGACAGTTTTAGTAAGGTATGTATCCATTGACAAGTCCAATCCCAAGGAGGTTTCCATTAAAATTAATGAAAGCGTTTTAGGCTTTCTTCCGGTTGAAAGATCGACTGGATATGAACTTTCAGCTCTAATACTTAAAAGACTTGAAACATTGGGATTGAATTTGCAGGATATGAGGGGACAGGCTTACGATATTGGGGCCAACATAAGAGGCAGTAAATCAGGAGTACAATCTAGAATAAATGCGTTAAATCCAAGAGCATTTTACCTTCCGTGTAGCAGCCACTCATTAAACTTGGTAGTTAATGACGTGGGAAATGCATCCTTCGAAGCCGCCAATATTTTTAATATAGTCCAAAAAATATATCTGTTTTTTTTTCCTCATCAACTTTTCGATGGACTATATTATTAAAATATGTTTCCGGACTTACTTTGAAAACTCAAAGTGATACTCGTTGGGAAAGCCGAATAGAGGCATTAAAACCACTAAGGTATCAATTAGGAGGGATATACGATGCTTTACTTGCTGTTTGTAATAACTCGGAGGTTGACAACTCAATAAGAGTTGAGGCTTCTGTACTATTAAGTTGTGTTAAACAATTTAAATTCTTATGCTGCATTGTAATTTGGTACAAAATCTTAAATTGTATCAATCCTATAAGTAAGCTCTTGCAGACAAAAGACTATGATTTACCATCTGCTATAGAGCTCTTGAAAAATTGTAAAGATTTTTTCAAGGATCTTAGATCGGACAGAGCCTTTAATGAAATGCTTTGCGATGTTCGAGAACTCGTAGACGAAATTGATAAACCAGCTAATTTTGAGCTCACCCAGCCACGTCATAGAGTTCGAAGAAGGAATGTTTATTTCGACTATGAGGCAAAAGATGATCCAATAGAAGATCCTGCTTTGAAATATAAAGCAGAATTTTATTTTTTTACATTAGATAAAGCTATCAATGCACTCGAATTCAGGTTTGATTTTATCAGTACCCACAGCAATTATTTCCAATTTTTATACAATATTTCTGATTTAAAAGATATCAGATAAAGATTATAGATCCTCAAAACGACATATAAAGTATTGTAAAGAATTAGAAACAGTGTTGACTGATGGGAATTCATCCAATATAAACGCGCTTGACTTGGCAGACGAGAGAGTAGCTGTTTTGGCTTTGCTAAACAAAAAAGAAAATCCAGTTGAGATTTTAAAATTCATATCGAACCTGGATTTTGCTCCCAATCTTGGTATAGTTTTAAGAATATTGCTGACTCTCCCAATAAGTGTGGCAAATGCAAATGTTAAAATTAATTAAAAAATTTTACGCTCCACAACTACCGAGGATCGACTAAACGGCTTAACAACAATAGCCGTCGAACATGACCTGGCTGAAAAAATTAATATTAAAAAAATTATAAAACAATTTTCAGAATTAAAAGTGAGAAAAAAACACTTTTAATTTCCACTCTCGGATTAAATGTATTTTTAATATGTAATAAAGTTTTAATATTTAGTGGTTTTATTATTTGTTTTACTTTTTTTTAAATATCTGTTCTGTATTTTATAATTATGCTCCAGAAGTGACTCTTTCCTTTTTTTCTGCGCAACCCTAATTTTAATTTAGTGCCAAAAACATAAATAAATAAATTAGTATTTTTTTGCTAATCAAAACTTCAACATTTCTGATTGCATTTTTTTTACTCGTTTTATTTTACCATTAATCGTGGAAAGAGTTTAGGTTATCTCTTTTAATTTTTGTTATAAAGGGGCGGCATTTTACCTCTTTGCCCGGGTCGGCGAAGCTGCTAGCGCCGGCCCTGCTGATATAATTTATCAAATTGAATATGATTTTCAAAGCATCAAACTATAGTATTTGCTGCATTCTATTCATCTCTTTGACATTTGAAGGGCAATAATTCTAGCAGTTCTTTGTAACTTGGAGATGATATGAATCATATAAAGAGTAATACTTGTACTACATAATTTATGACACAAAATTCTTTAATTATGACTCATCGATGTCTAGTGGTAGAACAGCAATAATCAAAGTTAAAAAATTCTTGGCATAGCCATTGTTGGAGAATAGGAGAAGAATATTGTATTTCTTCCTTCTGCATGCACTACTAACGCTTGGTTGTTTTCGAACTTCCTTCTTTGAAATACGTGAATACGGTCTTTAATTTATGAAAAGATCTCCAGGAATATAATTTACGTGTTGAACATTAAAATGGGTATAACAAACTTAGGCCATTTGACAGTCCATAATGCGCTGTTAAAGATTTGTTAACTGCTATCGATAAAGCTGAAACTAATTTAAGATCTTTGACTTGGTAGTTATATCTGAAGACATTTTAAATATTTTACCTCCTACTGTTTTATTAAACAATGGTAATTCTAATTCTTTTAGAATAAATAATAATAGTTTTATGTATTGTTCTTAAAACATAGAAATAGTTTTTCGAATAACGTTTCCTTCTTTTAAACACTTAATTTGAAATTTTTCATAATATATTCCACTTATATAAACGTATTGTCTACATTTTTTATGCTGCCTAAATTCAGTTACGAATAACAGGAAAATTCATTCAGTTTGTTTCAAATAGTAGAAAAATTAAAAAATTTTAGAAAGCACTCGATGATTAATTAAAAATTCATATATTTTGGAACTGAATTTCTTTTTTATGTTATTCAGTTTCTTATTTAAGTTCATTGATTCGTATATTAATTCAAAGAATTTGATAAATTAAAATTTCGCATATGGTAATTACAATGGCAGTACAATTTGAAGATATATAATCAGTACAATCAAAATGCTAAAATCAGTACAAAGGAAATTTACAGAAATAATACTGACGGTTGGTATCATGCTTGTTTAAAATTTGATGTGCTTTTGTGTTGTATTTTTCTATTATGAGCTTTATGATTTTTTTTTTTAAATAAAAGAGCCACGCGTAAGAATCCAAAAAGCCACACTTGGTTCTCAAGATAGTTTGTCAACCTCTAGTTTTGAGTTTGCTATTGAAAATTATTATTTCAAAACCATTAGATAATAAATATATGTCATTTTCAAATCCCGGTAGTGTTGTGGTAGCCCTTGGCGCTCCTAAGATACAGATCCAAGGGCTGAATAAAGTTGACTCAGCTCTTCATCACTTCAATGCGTCGATAAAAAAAGTTTGGGAAATTAAACACTTGAAGTTTTGATTTAGGCTGGCCACCTAACTGGGATTTATTCTTCACTCCTTAAGACACTCAGTCATGGAAACTAATATGGGTACTTTAGGTCTGGGATTCAAGGGACAGGTGTGCTGCTGAGTTTAGTTTAGTTTAGATATCATATTCAAAGAATTCCTCATTTGGGGATTATAAATAGCAATGCAATTTTGATTGGTTTATTTCGATAGAATTCAACAATTATAGAAACTTTTTTTATTTCTAATGGAAATTAGAAGACAACTATAGTCAGGATAAAAAACATTAAAAATAGAAGAGAGAACAAAAGTAGCATGAATTTAGGTAACAAAACTGAAACCATAGTAAATCTATAGGGTGTTCCCGAAAGCCTTGTACAAACTTGAAGGGGAGATAGAGAGCATCGTGAGGAGCCATAATTACATGGAAAAACATGGGCTTAAAAGCAACCCTAACGAGATAAAGAGACACAAAAACAATAATTCCACAATACAGAATGTAGTGTAAAACGCTTTATCAAACAAAAATCTAATAATAAACAAAAAGTATGATAATCAGAGGTGGTGTTCGAAATTGTGACCATTGGCATGTATGCACGGATGACACCGACGCAACATGGATTGATGGACATGTTCGAAAACATCGGGTATTTCACTGATGGTAGCAGCAGCGATGGATACCTTTTCCCATACAACCGAACAGCAGTACCTTCATTTCCATGAGCTAGGCCGTAGATAAAAAGGATATCCGCCAACTCTGAATTCATAAAACGATGCACGCTTTATGCACTTTGTTCGTGAATTGAAGAAATTACTAAATGAAGAAATTACTCTTTCCGAACTCGAGTACAGAGCCACTTATCGCTTTCCTACGTAATTATGGTTTCTCACAATATTCTCTACCTCCCCTCCAAGTTTGTATACGGTGTTCGAGGACACCCTGTATAAATTGTACATCTTTTGCCGAGCTCTCCAGTATTTCTCTCACAAGTGTTCCAAGATCAGTGCAAGGCTATGGTTCAAATGATTCTCATCCATTTCCTCTCGTATCTTGCGCTCTTGAAAAAGAGGACTTGATTATTTTTATACGATATTAATATTTAGAGAGACAGTCGTGGCCAGTTGTTATAAAATGGTGAGGCGAAAAATGGCAACAGATTTGTATCTTGGCCAAAGTAGAATACTTGTGATTTCATAGATCCATTTTTTTGGCTTTATTTCTTTACTTTAAGTTTTTCCAAAAATCCTCGAATTTTTTTTTTAATTAACCATTAGGCGATATAAAAAGCAATTGATTTCTATATTAAGTTAATCAGAAAGTAATTTTGTTTCATGTTAAAAAGAAAAACATATAGCGAATAAATATTCTATCTAATTGCGTTTTGTCAATTCTAGTCCAATGCCTTCTGCTATCTTTCTGGTAGTAACATGATTACACTCTCATAATGGTTGGTTTTATTAGCAAAAAAATTGTTGCAGGTGCGAAAAAGGAAAATTACTTTCTGAACAGTTTTGCTATTTGTACAATTTAATTTCTGTATAGAAACTTCTTCGTAACCATTGCTGATGGAAAATCATATTGTATTTTTGATGAAGATAATTCCACATTTTCGAAAGTCTTTTCTATTCAATTATAAGTTGCGTAGTTTGATGTTTTATAAGATTTATTTCCTTTACTATGGTTTTCTGTGAGTTCCAAGCCAAATCATTTTCTTTTTTATCAGGAAGTCTGAAGTTATATATACTTGTTTATAAATGTTCTTGTTATATTATGTTCACCAAATTAATATGGTAATTAGTTTCAAGAATAAAGTAGCGCTAAAGATATTTTCAATAAGGGGCGTAATAAATTCAATTCAATTCTGAATTGACTTAAAAGTTGACTCGGAATTAAATTTAAATAATATATTGAAAAATAATCATGGTTGTATTGTGAACTAATAATTAATCCGTTGGCATGGTGTCTAAGCTGAGACATAGGGATGGGACATAGTTACTTTTCTTGTACCTGGTTAGTACTGATTACAGTTACTTTTAAAGTAACAAGTATTTTACCGATTACATTTTGTATTTGTTACATTTAATGTGCTGCCATCTATCGGATTAAAAAACACTTACAAAGTTTTCATTAATTTACTAAATAAATTTATTAAAAATTAAGTTAATAATAAATGAATTAATAATTAATAAAAATAAACTATTAAATATATAATATTTAATGTAATTTTATAAATTAATTATTATAATTAGCATTAATTTAAATTATTACCATTTATAAATAAATATTAACTTAAATAATAGGTGTTTGTGTGATAATCTATAAGAAACATAATTTTTATGTGGCTTACATTTCATTAGTTGTAATTTTATGTGTTTTCTTAGAATCCTTTAATTTATATTTCTCTGCATCACGCTTTAATTTATAGCATATTATGCAGATAAATCTAAATTTTCTCCAAACACAGTTTTTCTGTGAAAAATTTCCAACTTTTTCATAAACATTTTTCATTCAATATAAACATTCATATTTCGTTATTTATTTTCAGAATTTAAATATTTATATTCGTCAAAATTAAATCTTCAAATTACTCAATAGTAATTTTTATCGATTTCCAATGTTACTTAAAATATAAAATTAGATAAAATAAGAAAATTATTCCTACTTTTCTACTAAATCCGCTTAATTTTTTATTTCTATTTAGTAAAATTTTTTAATGAAATAAATAAAATTTTAAAATTAAATGGTAAATAATTTGTGAATGATTGTTGTATGAGAGGATTAACCAATAACAAAGATATTTTTTATTTGTTAAAATAAAAATTATTACTTTTTGTTGAAAGTTGCTTAGAAAAATACAAAAACTAATTAAAAAAACAAAATTTTCAAATTTTTTTATATTTTTAAACATTAACAAAGCAATTATATTAATATTTGTGATATTATAATAAATTGTAGTTTTTCTTATAAAAAACATTTATTTGTATATATTTTATGTGTTAGATAAACCAGGTTCTTCGGAAATAAAAATTTCATTTCAACATTAACATTTTCAAGCAAAATTGTCGCATATTGGCCAACACTGTCATGCTTATAATTTTTTAAATTATGTAATGTAATTATATTATAGAAAAA
>JAPDSC010148012.1:53112-65023 GCA_026290005.1 Latrodectus geometricus
ATCTGAAATGCCAAAGAAAAAGAAAAAACATAAAGATCAGGAATTAAATGATTCAGCATCTGATTTGTTCATTGTAAAAGATTCTTTGTCTATGACTTCAAAGAAAAATGAAAAAGATAATAAATTGACTAATGAAAATTCTGGGTCGTTCGAAAATGAATTTTCCTCTGAAATATGTAAGAAGAAAAAACATAAAGATAGAGAATCGAATGATTCAACATCTCATTTTCTTATTATGAAAGATTCCTTGTCTATGACTCCAAGGAAAAAACAAAAAGATAATGATGAAAATTCTGAACCCTTTGAAAGTGACCATTTTTCTAATATTCCAAAGAAAAAGAAAAAACATAAAGAAAGGGTATCAAAGGATCGAATTTCTGGTATAACCATTGATGAAGTATCTTTATTTGACTCGTCAAAGGAAAGAAAAAAGCATATACATGATCAATTAATCTTACCTTTTCCACAAAATGAAAATCCATATTTATCTATGTTTGAAAAACAATCTAAAGCAGTTAATTCAGATAATGATGTAGAGATTTTTGATGTAATAAAACCATCAAATGTTTTTCTTCAATCAAAAACTTTAAATGCAGATAATGAAATAGAAATAAATAATGATGTGTCTCTTAGTAATGAAAAAATTATATCTTCAACATTGAAAAAGAATCATAGTCAACTTAATCAGTTTTTCACTCAAAGTGATCCACTTCGTATGACAATATCACAAGATCATTTGAAGTACTATGGTTCGATAATTCCAGATGTTGAGCAGGAAATACTTGACTTTGATGTACCGCCATTGCATGAAGGAGAATCTGTA
Organism: Latrodectus geometricus; assembly: GCA_026290005.1. NCBI lineage: Eukaryota > Metazoa > Arthropoda > Arachnida > Araneae > Theridiidae > Latrodectus > Latrodectus geometricus. Next base: position 53,936 of record JAPDSC010148012.1, read on the forward strand.
TCAGTAGTCTCAAAAGAAAAGTTGCAGGAATTTGAAGCTCGAGGAGTTGTTGTAAAAACAGGGAAATGGTCCAAAAATGAAGAAAAAGAATTAAAGAAGAATTATGATGCTTTAGTTACTAAGTATCAAATAAGTGATCCATGTTTTATTTTTGGTATAGGAAACGGTCATCGTTCTAGAGATTCTCTAATGTTTTTAAAAAGAACTCATTTTTATGTTCAGTTGGGTAAAGGTCTAAGTAACAGAACGCTTCGTAGTATTTATATTAAGGCTAGAGAAATGTTTCATCCTTATAAAAATAGCAGTCGCCCTAATGAAGAAGAAATTTCCTATCTTTTTGAAAAGCAGAGGCAACTTGGAAACAGGTGGACTAAAATTGCCAAAAATTTAGAAAGAAGAAGCAAAAATTGTGAAGAAATTCATCGTTGGCATAATAAACATATTAAGAAAGGAAAGTGGTCCCAAGAAGAAGTTGAAATGCTACAGTATGCTATACAGAAAGTTGCTGGCACTTCAAATCTATCAGCCAGTCAAATTGAAAATATTTCTTGGAATAACGTTGCTGAATTGGTACCATTTAGAAATTTCTCTCAGTGTCGACATTATTGGGCAGAACATTTAGCATGGGATTGTGACGTTGCTCAGAGAGTTAAATGGGATACATCTTGCTTTGCAAAATTAGTTTATTTATTAAAAAAACACTACTATGTTAAAAATGAAACAGAAGTGGACTGGAAGAAATTGCAAGAATCCTTTAAAAATGCATCACCATCCTATGTATATTTACAAAAGCAATTTAGGTACTTAAAATCTCGTCTACAAATTTTGAGAGTTAGCGATAATTTTAGAGAGATTATAGACATACTATTTAAAAAATATCAACAAAATATTAAAGAGCTTTTATTAGAATGTTAAATTTGTTGGATTTCCTGTTATAAAATATTCTTATTAAAAGTGATATTTTGAAATTTTTTTTGAGAAAACTATATAAATAAATATTTTTAAATATTTGTTAAATACATGTTATTTATATAAATGTTTTAAAAAAACTATTAAATTAATATTATAATTTATTAATACACTTGACTGTGTAGGAAAAGTTTTGTAAGGAATTAATAATACTGCAAACACTGTACTTTCTAGTGAAAAATGATTTACAATTGTCTTTAAGGTGAAACAAAAAGAGATCATTTACAGTGCGTTTTTTTCTTTAATTTTCTTTTCCCTTTAGTGCGTCTTTTCCTTTAGTCTTTACAAATTCAACTAGAAGACTCAAGTTTGATGTTCTAATGTTTATTCTACCATTTATCCCTTTTTTACATGTGTTCTACATTTTGCATTATGTTTCACTTATGAAATTGTATAAGTGATTTATCTTACTTTGGATATGCCCTGATTGTTATTAGTATCTTTTCTTATAAACTTTTGAAAAAACGTTAGGAAGAAATGATCATATTAAAAGTTAATTATTTACAATATTTTATCCGGGATTTATTGTCTTTATCACACTTTTCCTTACCTGCCAATATATCCTTATTTCTAATCTTCAACATAAAATTCCTCTTAAATAAGCTCTGCACTTTCTGAATCCAGCATTTCCTATCAATCCAAAATTATGAATTTAGATTTTTTAAATAAAATTTTAGAAAGATATGACTTTTAATTCATTTTGGTGAATTAAAAAATCAAATCATGAACAGGAATTTGTGCTGTTGACAAATTAAAAGTTATCTTCACATGTTTCCATTGCTGATAAAATTATGAAAAACATGTTGTTAGCCAGAAAAATTCATAGCAATTATTTAATTCTAATAGATTTTTCAGGATATTCTATGCAAGATATTTTAATTATCATATGCAAATTAAAATTAAGTAAGAATTTTTAAAATACTAATTTTTTTAAGAACATAAATTTGTTTTACATATAATGAATTGTTTTACTACTGTGTAATATCTTCAAGGTATGTAAATTTAATTAAATAATCATTGGCTTTGCTTGGGAAAGATTTATAAAATTGGACCATACTTAATTTATAAATTATTGTATTCTATTATTATTGCCGAGAATTAAAATATTTATAAAAAAGTTTGAGCAATAACAAAATTTTATTGTACCTCTTGTTTTTTGTAATTATTAAAACTGATGCATTTTAATTATAAAAATCAACTTTTTTTACTCTGATCTAACTAGTTATATGCCAAAAGTTTTTAATTAAGTCCTTAACCATTTTCTTAATAATCATCATTGCAAATAAAATGGTGACTTGTCAGAAATGTGGCTGTAACATATATTAAATATTATTTATATTAAAAGTATATTACAATTATTTCTAGCAATTGATTTGTGATAAGAATATTAAATAAATTAAAAACATTTTGACTTACAAAGGAAAAATTACTTTTTTAATTATTAGTGTAATAATTTTTTTTTCAACTCTGTTGAATTAATATTCAAACTCAAGTATTTCATATTACAATGAATTTTACTTCTACATTAATTGGTCCTGATTTGAAGTTTCAGTTGCATTATAGCCATTATAATATAAATCATTAATTCTCAACCATTGTGCCACAACATTTTTGTGTGCTACCAAATTTTAGAAATATTAAATATTTTTTATGAGTAAAGCTTGTTTAAATCAAGAAAAGTACACTGCAAAAGAGAAGTTTTTTTTAATTATGTACCATATTTTTTACAGTTAAAAACTTTTTATAAAGTGAAATATTTGTCTCCCGTGAAGAAATTTCAAGCATTCCCAGTATCTACAATTATAGTTTTCTACATCTTATTTGTGTGAATTTGGATTTTCAATATTAACTGACTTCAAATGAAAAAAACATCGAGAATGTTAAATATACAAGATATGAGAGTAGCATTATCATTTTTGCGACCAAAAATAAATGAAATAATCAAAAACATCAAGCTGAAATTTCTCATTAAGAGTGTCCCCTTATTGCATTGTAATTAATTCCTGTTGTCTTTGTAGTATATATTTTACATTCAAAATTATTATTATAAGCTATTTTACACAGTACATTATATGTGTGTAAGCAATTTTTATCTTTTTCTTTGTATGCCTCCAAATTTTAAGATTTTTAAAAATACTGGCATAAATAAACAATGAAATGATAGAAAGTATTAAACTCTTGAAACAAAAATTTTATGAAATTTAGTATTTGTTGGTGAGTGAAAATTTTAGCAATAATGGCTGTTGTGTTACCAAATTATTTTTGAAGATATTCATAAGCACATGTTTTTCATCATTGAACCAATCTGCATGCTATTTTACAAATAATACAAGAAAATTGTGAATGTGAGAGTAAATGAAATAGGAGAAAGAAATAATATGGAATCTTTCAGAAATAAAATTTTTCAAATGTTACTAATTAATTTGTGGTGTGATTATAACTTTATATACACATATTGAAAGTAAAAAGTTCAAGTATGCACATGTTGAAAGTAGAAGTAAATATTTAAAAAGTAAATTATTCTTCCCCCCCCCCCCTAATGGCTTGCACTTGGGTGATTAACCCTTCGCCACAACAAGGCCGGAAACTGCTGCTCATTAATCATTACCCGGTGGGCACTACACACGTCACATCACCACAAATCCGTTAGGGCAGGCCACATTCATCCATCATCTGAGGAAAGGACAAGAAACAAAGAGAAAGTACATCCATGCTTGAGCCGGGATTCGAACCCAGGTCCTCCCCATCCGTAGTCAGGTACTAGACAGGATAGGCGGCAGTAAATTATTCTTACATTCCTTAAAATGCAATTTTGATTAATCAAAATTAATTAACTGAAAATTTTAAAAATTACAACATTATCAATTATTTAACATCTAAATGCATTTGTATTTTGTCCAGCAATATCGAAAATAAATATTATTGTGAGATAAATGCACCAATAAAAATAGTGACCATACAGAGTAACATTAATAAAATTTATTATTTCCAATCCAAATAATTTATTACATTAGTAAAATAATGTACAATGATTATCATTTTTACACATTTATAACAATGCAGTATTAATTATTCAAAATATGAATGCAATAAGGATAAAGTTAAAGCAAACTAAAGCTTTTGATTAAAATTTGTTCACTTATAAGTATTATAAATTGGCCATGAAAACATTTTTTATAGAATATAAAAGTAATTATAAATTATTATGATATTCCAGTTATTTTTTGCAGAATACTAAGTTTTAAAATGTGTTTATGATATCTATACCTTCTAATAAATCAGGAATAGTTTTTCAGTTGATAACAATTTTCTTTGGAATATATTAGTCTATAGTCTTTGGAATTCATATTCTTCCTATTTACACAATAATCTCGCTAAAATTAACAATTGAAGAGAAAGGCCTTAGTAGAGACATTTCATTAAATAAAGAATAATTATATATTTTGACTTACATTTTTGGGAAAAAACAAAAAAATGCTCTAATATTCATGTAATGAAAAAGGGTCCTCAAATCACTTGTTGATAAAAATCAATTATATTATCAATATATAAGCCAAAGCTATAAAATTAATACAATGGTTATTGATTATAAAGAAATATATTTGAAAGCTGCACATGAAGACTGAATGCACTATATCAATATATATTCTTTACAAAGTCAATTTTTCTATGCTGGTGGATTAATATAAAGAATCAGGCATGCAACAAGATAAGTTTAAAAATAATGTTTATAAAAAATATGTTTTAAGGCTATATGAAATTAAGGACTAATATACTCTGCAAATGAAATTTGTGTTTATTCTTATACCAGTGAATTAAATTTAGGTATGGGGATATGAAATAAATTTTAAGGAATGTATTATATTTATTAAAAAAAAAAAAAAAAAAAAAAAAAAAAAAAAAAAAAAAAAAAAACAGTTTGAAGGCTGCATGAAAATAAAGACTCAATACATTAAGCTCTAATAATAATTTACATATTTTTCAAAATAGATTTCTATACTTTTTATTTTATAAGTAACAGACCTAATTTTTTCCCATTTTCCCTATGAAATTAAATAATTTTAACGGTAGTCAACATACTTATTGTATTTAATTTTTTTATTAAAAAGGAAAATTCCTTCAGAGAATATAAAATCTTACAAGGAGTATATAAGTAGAGTTTTAGAATTACTACACTTTATATACCATTTACACCCATTGCACACTTTACATCTAAACAATTTAGAGGAAAACTGATAAATTCAAAAGACAAAACAAAACTTATATAAGATTTACAAAAATTTTAACAGATCCTAATATACAAGAATAAATGCTGATTTCCTTTATATACATACAGAAAGAAAAAGAATCCAGTTATTATACATGTTTATATTTTCATACGTTAAACATCTATATGTATGAAAATCTCTATACAAATATTCACATAACCACCTCACAATTCATATTAAAAAATATATAGCTAGTAAACATATGCTAAATATAATAACTATATTGCAGATTTCATATTTATAATAGTATTACAAGCTATAACAGAATGAATAACCAGATAAGTTAAAGAAATTAAATTTTTTCTTTCAGTCTCAATTCACTTGAATTAAAATCCTGTCATATCGAAAAATTATTTTATGATTTGTTCAACATCAGTTTTATAATTTACAAATAGTAACTTAAATGCATAACATTCATTGCAAAATTTTTTTTCCAATGTAAACATATTGTGCATTTAGGAAAATCCTAAATTAAATATTGCTCGATTTATAAATAAAAATTCAATTTGATTTATATACATACCTCAACGAAATTAATATATGCTAGATAGTCACTCGTTTTAAAAATCAGGATATACAACTCACTATCAGATTTTTCCAAATGAGCCAGAATTTATTCTTATTTAATTAATGCATTTCTGTATCTTTAGAAAAAGTTTCAGGTATTAGAACTTCAGTGAACTAAAACCAACCTTTTTTGTAGTTTAACTTTTTTTCCCTTACAGTTTCAGTGATTTCATTTTTCCTTCCAAAACATGTATCATTTTTGATGAGAAAGATAAATTTTGAGTTCAAGTTACAATTGATTACATTATGATTTACTTATATATGGTTAGTTTCATTAGCAAATGCTAATGGATTGAAAACAAATTCAACTTTAAATATTAAGCATTAGAAATTATTAATTTTTCCTATTTCCAGTATAAAATAAATATTTATTTTCAACACAAATGCATCAAAACTTTAATAGAATTTAAAATATCGTTTTTAGATTATAGTATTTTTAACATTAATGATTGAAAAAATCTCAAAAATATTTAATAGATACTTTAAAATTTGAATGCAGAAAATGATTTTAATTTTTAACTACATGAATATGTAATTGTTATGCTCTCTCATTTTTACTCAATTGTGTTTAAAGAATAAGTATATTCTTAAATAAATTTTAACTTACTAAATTATTGAACGAGTTCAGAATTACTAACTGGAACACTCAAATTTCATTTTGAGACAAAATTGACAGTGAATATTTCAACTAGTTATTTGGTATTAAAATACTAAATATCAAATTAAAACTAAAAATATTGTCATTGGAAGAAATATTATTTTATTTCTTTTGTTTTATGAAATATTCTATAACCTGTAAACAATGTTACTGTGGTATTTTATTCTAACAATTGACTATTTATTTCTGCTTTTTTTCTATTTTTTAATCTAACTTCTTTATTGACTGGAAGTGACAGAACATTATCTTTGAGTGGAAGAATAAAATTGAATAAGACGAAAATTTTCTCCATTTTAGATACAGAAAACTTTGTTTGACAAGGCACATATTATAATTAAAAATTGACCAAAATAGTAGTGCTTGGATTGATATCTTATTTACTACACAGCAGCTGATGTAGCTGGGGTCTAAAGATCAAAATAGATTTCAAATCTTGACAAACATTCATGCTTATGACAGTAGATAAGCTGGCAAATATTAGACCAAAAACCATAGTATAAATCGTTATGCAATAATTTAATTAAAAATCGAATTATGAACAATGCAAACATGAAAAGATATTAAGAAAAATATACACTGGCAAAAGACTAATAAAAACAAGTGATGATTTTAAGAACAATTAGAAAAATTATTTCATGCACTGAATGTGACAGAAATTTTCTGAAATAGAATTGAATAAAGTTTAATCACAGATATAACATACTCAGTACTCAGCAATTAGTTTGTGATTAAAGTATTAGAATTTTAGAGAATAATATTCTCAACCCAATTCAAATATTTTTTACACAAATAATCAATAAGTTTATTTCTTTTATAATTCTATGATCTCTTTATTCATATACATCTACTCATTCGACTTAGTAAATTCTGAGATTCATGCCCAAAGTGGAAGTCAAATCCATGGACTGATAACCAAGAACATTCAGCAGCAAAAGGAATATAGCCAAAGTTTTAGATCTTTGCATCTTATAAAAATCTTTCAATGAAAGGTTGTGGCTTAATTTAAATAGTAAAAAGCTCTAGTTATTTTTTTTATATCAAAGTTGGAACTAGGCGATTCTTGCTACATTTTTTATCATTCGAATATTTCCTATATTAAATAAATACGAATCAGTAAAAAGTTCAATAATATACTCTAATTGGTGATATACTAAATAAGAAAATCTTATTTTCACAAGACAAAATGCAGAAGTGAGATTAATTTTTCTTGTACACAGGAATTAAATTATGCTGAAAAATATTGTAGCAATATAAAAATTTAGAAACACAATAAATTAGATTAATGACTCGAATATAAAAACTATATCATTCATGGTTATAATAATCTGTTTGGTACATTTAAGGGTTTCATTTGATAAAATTGATGACGCATGTTTAAAGAAAATTTTTAGCTAGAAGCTAGTGAAACTTTAGATTTGAAGAAAAAATCAAAAGATGAATGTTGAGAAGATAAAAAGAAAGAGAAATTTGATTTTATTACTGTTCTATATTAAACATGTTATATACATACTACTTAAAATGTAAATATTTATAATGAAAAATTAATATACTAAACAGTCTTCAGTTTATCTTGTATTAAAAATTCTTTGATTATTGGGAAAAGTATAGTAATTTGTATTTATTTTTTCATTCCAAAATATATTTTAAGTATCGAGAAAAGTTTCAAAATGTTTTTAAATCAAGTATTCAAATCATTATAATAAATCAATGAAGAATGAAAAGATATTGAAAACAACTAAAAACGTCCCTAGGTACTTGAAGTTTATTTCAAAACTGAGAAATATCACTAACAAAAAAAGTTGATACAATAAATTTTCAACTTCATCAAAACAGATTTTAAAAATTAAGAGGAAAGGTAGAACAAATTCATTCTTCCTTACATTAAAGAAAAATAAAATCTATTATTAGTAGCTAAAAACAAAATTTAATAGACTGTTTGAAAGACTAGACTAAATATAATTGAAGCATAGTGAAAGTTTTCTTTAAAATTTGAAAATTAAATTTTCTGTACATAATTTATAGAGGAAAAAAATCTGCATATCCTTAAACCAAGTTTTTGCATTAAATAAAATAAACCAAATATACAAGGAATATTTTCTATTTATAATTTATAAATTCTGATAAATCAATAAATTATCCACTTCTATAGTATTATCTTCCTGAAAACTATTTAAAGAACAAAATATGATTATAAGTTAGATATTCAAAATTAAACACTTGACCAAAGAAAATGTTAGAAGCAACATGAAAGACAGTATTTATAGTATGCTATGTTTACAACTTTCACACTGCTGTAATTTATTTATAAATTCTTACAAGAGGTTGTAGAAATGTCACATAAGTGTATACCTAATAATAAATAAAAAAAAGCCTGATTTTTTTTCTTAATTTACATTATAATTCCATATATATTGAAAAAGGAATAATTTTTTTTAACTTGAAAAAATTCTAAAAAATAGATAAATATTAAGAACATGATTTGTATAAATAAAAAGAATCTGTAAAAAAAAAAAAAAAAAAAAAAAAAAAAGCAATTTTTTAGAAACTGAAAAAATTATAGAACATATATATTCTTTTAACATTTTTATATTATTACACTTTCAAATTTTAATGATTTCCTAAAATCATCAAATAATAAATATTTCCAGCAGAAACTTATAATAACACAATAAATCAGAGATATCAAAGTGTAGGGTTTTATTATTTTTTTTTGTAACAAATTCAAAATTTATGCAAATTCGTATGCTAAACTAAACTATGTGAATCAATGTTTAACAAAAAATTAATTAATGATGCATGTAAAATACACGCAATGCATGTAAAAATATTAACTTCAATGAGTTAAAAATTATACACATTCTTAGCAAGTCACTCAGAAATTATTAGTAGTCATGATCAATAATCATTATAAAAAATTTTGAAAAATAATTTTTCATATTAAGATATTTTATTTGGCAATCTAAAAGACAGTTAGAACACAGAAAAGTTTAAAATTACAATTAATTCTTCAAAATAAAAAAATGAATTAACTCAATTTTCTTATGCAAAAAATGAGGTTTAAACTTTTCAATTATCTTTAAATATGAATCTAAAATATTGAAATTTATTTATTAAAATTTATAAATTTTGATTTTATACATTTATTATTGATATCAATAAATAAATTATCGAGACTAGCACTTAATTACACAGAAGAGTTGGCATAATTGTTATTTAAACTATCATATATATATTTTTTCATGTATATTAGTTCTATTTTTACTTCATTGCTTTTAACTGGAAATTTCATGACATATTTACAATGATAGCTATAATAGAAAAATAGCTAGGGCTTTATAAATGAGGCAGATGGAATTTTCAATCAAATTATTTTTGTATATCATGGCATTTAAAAAATATTCTATTTTCAAATAAATTATTTTGATCACTGAGCTGTATGTAGCAATTTTCAAATACTCATCAGAATTATATGGCTACAAAGCTTTTCTTTATTTGAAGTATTCAAATAATGACATAGTATATAGTAAAGACTTTTCTAGTACATTAGCAATAATTTTCTTATAGATGCTTGCAAAATATGTATTGAGATTTATTAAATCCATATCTTTGGAAAAATTATTAAACATAAACATAAAAAACAACACTAAAAAATCTGTTAAAAAAAAAAAAAAAAAAAAAAAATTAAATTGAATTACATAAATAAAAGATATATGCCAACTTAGTGTTTCTTTCTTTTCTTTTTTTTTTTTTTTAAATTTTTTCTACTCAGAACATTTTAAAGTTTTTTCCTATCAAAATAACCAGAAACACATGCTTTATAGTGTGTAAGGAACATAATTTTCTGAGAAAAAATGCATGCCACCATTTGAAAGCAATAAATTGAAAAAACTGTTTTATGTAAGAACAATATAATTATTTTAGAGAAGTTTTTATACTTACAGTGAAAAAGTCAATATGTTTACAATTCAGTACATTAATTCTAAAAAATGAGTCTATTATGTTGCTTAGAGTTGTACTATACTTAATTGGATAAAAAAAATTACAATCTCACATATCACATAATTACACAAATTCAAGATTTTTAAATCTTGGATTATTACATCTACCATACTTATTTCATTCAATGAAAATATACTTTATTCAGGCACTTTCCATTTTTTAAATGAAATTTAACAAGCAGTTAAGCAATCAAATATATTTGGCAGACATCAATATTCCAGATTGTCCCAATGAATGGTGGACTTTTAAAAATAAAAAGATTTAATTAGAATATAAATTTTAAAGAAAACTGAAATTGTTGAAATATTAAAAAATATTTAATTGCTTACTTATTCTTAGCATGTATTTTAATGATTATCGCTTCATTTCCGAAGAAAATGCTTTAATTTTTTTTTCTGTTTATTTGTAAAAAAATGCAAAACTTTATTTGCAAAATTTCAGAGTTCAGAATTTTACATCTCATTTTTATTAATACTATACAGATCAAAACAGATGATATGGCAGAAAAAGGTTTTAAAGTCTTTATGTAAAGATTTAAAAATAAAACTTATTATATCAATAAAATATGTAACTTAAATTAGTACTTAGCAAACAAGTAAGGAATACAAGACTTAAATATTCTTAAAA
>JAPDSC010148016.1:0-15322 GCA_026290005.1 Latrodectus geometricus
AAAAAAAATTTTATTTATTTCCTTCATCCAGTTATTAAAGTGTCTTTAATTTTTAAAAATGAAGCAAATTCAATGCAAAATTTCAGTATAGAACTTGCTGTGTTAATTTTATAACACAATATTTTTTGTACAAAATTTAAATAAAATAATTTATATATACATACATATATATATATATGTGTGTATGTGTTTTAGATAAATTATTTAATACATATATATATATATATATATATATATATATATATATATATATATATATATATATATATATATATATATATATATATATATATGTGTGTGTGTGTGTGTGTGTGTGTGTGTGTGTATAAATATATATATATATATAATTAATATGTACATATAAGTTATTAAAATATGCAAAATAAATGTTTATATTTACACAACATATTGTAATATTTCTCATGAAGCGGCAGCTATGAGAGAATAATTACTAAATTACAATTTTTTCACATTAAGATTATAAATATTGAACTCTAACCAGAAATGGAAATCGTAATAGTGTTAAGCACTTAGGGACTATAGCAGCCTATTTTTATCTATGAGCACAAAATTTAATCATCAAATTTAATATTAAATCCCCTTTAATTATATTTAAAATTTCATGCTCATATTGTGTCGCAATACAAAAAGTAGAATAGATTTAAAATCTGTTCTACTTTTATTTATCTTTCTTCTGTACATGTGAACGAGTAGTAACGTAGTGATTTCCTCATTATGAAATTTACTTGATCTTCAAGTGTTTTTTCAACCTTTGATATAAGCCATTTATAATTTGTCCTGTAATCATTTTGCTGCTATTATTACGTAGCTATGACTATGAAATCATGACGTCGTTGATAATAAACAATTCAAATAATTGATATGCATAAGATTTTATTTCTTTCAAACTATGATAATTTATTGATTTGTAGTATACAAATATCTATAAGAAATACCTATCTTATAAAACTTACAGAGATGATGAGAATTATAAAAATGATGAACAAGTTAAGTCTTCTGAAATATTTTTAAAATATTGAGGGACACCATTATTTAATGTCCTCTACAATGAGATTAAAGTTTTTGCTAGTAAGTATTTATGAATGATATAAATATTTATATAAAAAATTAAATGTAATAAAAAGTGATAAAATTTCAAACTGTTTCTCAAAAAGTTTGTTTCAGGTGATTTATTTTTTGCGATTATTTTTCAGAATCCATCAGGTGTGGCAGACTCAAACATTTACTCTGAAATCTCATGTAAAGAATCAAAAGTCGATTACCTGGACATTCCAAAATTCCCACTTTCAAGATCTACATCTTCTGAATCTTCTGAAGCTACGGGTCTCATGTTAGAAAGAAAATCTAGGTGAGATAATGTTTCACGCATAGAAATGTTTCCAATAATAGCAAAATTTAAAATAAACTTTTATGTAAAAGAACTATATTAAATAATATTTTGGAAAAAACAGAAACAAAACATTTGAGAATCCATAGTGATATATATAATCCATAATGATAGCAAAGTCGAACAAAAACTATATATTTGTCAAAATCATTTACCTTTTAATATGTTCAGAACTGAATCTGAAATCTGTTTAAAATACACATTAACATTATTTATATAATAAAATAATTTATATATTATTATATATATTCAGATTTTTAAAATAAGACATGTTGTTATAAATTATATTGATAAAAGTTAGCTTTTTCATATTGTATAGTAACAAACATATTTTTTTATTTATTGTATGGTAACAAACATATTTTTAAACTTTAAACAAGCATTGCAATTCTAATAATTTAAGGGATTTTTTTATGAATTTTTTCTCTGATTATACTAATTAGCTTTGAATATGGTGGGAAAAACTAACACATAACTTTGAGCCTTTATATATTAGGTTGGGAAAAAAGAAATCCATTATTTTTATGTGAACTTTTTTTAACTTCTTTCAGATTCGCTTTGTAAAAAGGTTTAAAACAACTTTCATGTAGATTTTTAGGTCTTGTGCGAAGCTACGACAGCTGACATTCTGTCAAGTTTGATAATTTTTGATATTTTATAGACATTCTCGATGATGTTGTATCCATGCGAGGTGCATCTCTTGCACCCAAATACCGAAACGGAATCGACGAAACCAAAATAGTGCGTAACTGGTTGTTGCAGTCATATATAGGACGATAAACACCTTTCACAATTTTAGCCACCTGGTTAGCATTTTCGCCATTATAAAAGAAAAACTAAAATGTATCGAATTTTTTGTTTGTTGTCTTCCATTTTTAAAACCTTGTACTCATAACTGAATTAATCAAAGAAAAACCACAAGAGAATATTTTAGCGTCAAATGTCACCTTTCCAACGAGCATAAATTTGAAATTGTTTGATAGATACCTCACGAGATAGCGATCACTACAGACGTCTACCGAAAAAATAATGGATAACTTTTTCCCCAAACTAATATTACAAAAGCAGTGACCTAACTGTAACTACAAATTGATTAATAAGTTATGTAATATTTAGACTCAGTAGATAAAAATCATGATCTATATTTTTGTAAATCATTAAAATACTTTGAATTCGAATTCAATGGATTAGATTTAACATTATTAAAATTTAATTTAATTTACTTTTTCTTAACAATTATTTATTTTAATATATGTAATATCTATTGCCTTAAATTTATAAAATATTTGTACATTGTTATATGCCACTTGATGTTTATGCCTTAAAAATTTATAACATATTTTATATGGTATAATGAATATTGTTTGAGGAACTTATAATTTTAAAAAAATGTATCCTGATTTTTAAATATGCATCTCATCTTTTAGGTCTTTTAATAGATAAATAATTGTGTAACACCACTGAAAATGAGGATATTTTTTAATGTAAAAGGTAGCAATCTAAGCCTTTCTACAATTAATTTTTTTATACAATATGGCGCTTAAATACAGTTTGTCTATAAATACAATTCTAAATTTTTGGGAATGAAAAAATGTTTAGTAGCTAAAAGCTCAACTTACCGCGATCAGATAGAATTACTCGTTATGTCAAAAATTTATATAAGACACGTTGAATACATTTATCAGAATTATCTTTCATAAATATTTTGAAATTATTTTTTATCAATACAAGAAATTATTAATTATCAAGTATATAATAATATGATTTATTAGAAATAAAATTTATCTCTTTGATTTTTACTGCATTCTTGTTGATATTAAAGATTTTATAAACTCAATAGTCATTTCTTCTGATACATATTTCTTTTTGTTAAGAACTTTTTTTAACTTAAGGAAAAAACTTAGGCTTAGGATAAACATTATAAATATTAAATTATTCCCGTTTTTTATTATCACTCTGGCATGTTCAATTTTTCATAACATCACTATATCAGTTTTAGAAAGAGCACAGGAAGTATAAATCAATGTAGTTCAAGTACAGTAAAACACTTAGAAATTTGCTGAATCAAGGCCAACTTAGTTCAGTTAGCTATGGCTACATACAAACTTTACAATATACTCTTGTTCCTTAAAATCCATTATTTAAGTTTACTGAATATGATTTATTGCAGCCACATTTTCTTAAGACCATTAATTTTGAAATTTATATTCTTGATAAAATAAGATAACTTTTTTTTTAAGTTAATAATTTTTTATATTCGATTTGCTTGAATTATTCTGCCAAAATTTAGAAATTTTTAGAAAGCAAAATCTTAAACTTTTAAATTACTTAATTCCTTTTTAAAGAATATTTTTATATTTTATTTCAGTTCTCGCAAGAAAATAAATCATGATTATGAAAAATTATCAGGTATGTAAAATAATTTTTGGTATTCTTTCTTAATTTTGGGGAAAATGTGGGGATAGTTAATATTATTTCGTAAAAATTATTTAATATATTTTATTTTAAATGTATAGAGATGTATAGAAGTGTATATATTTATTAACTTAAACATATTTTTTTATTTAATATTGCAGAAGAAAGTTTTGAGAAAATTTTATAACTTTTTAGATAAAAATACAAATTTTTATATGCTGTACACATATATATTTAAAATAATAGTTTTTTCAAAAATAACTGGTATTTAATCTAATAATCTATAGTAAAGGAAAAACTTAAGTGAAGAAAATTATATTTTAATAGCATATTTATATTTTACAATATACTACACATATATTCACTTGAATATTATAAGAAGCATCAAAACCGGGTTCCTTTCAGGCCTGCATTGCATTATATATGCCAATTAATGGATTGCTGATATGGGTTATTGGGATAATCGGAAGTACCTTGACATCACATCCGGTTTTTCCTTCTCTCGATAATTATCATGTTCATGCTCCTGAAAACATATTTTAAATAATTATAATGTTTTTGGAGATGTCAATCTCACCATAGCTATTTATCAATTAGTTAGGATTCTTAAACCATTTTCTGAATAAATATTTTGATATTTGTTACGTCAATCTTGAATATATTAACTGTTTGGCCTTATTAAGCCAGCTTTCCCTGCAAATTGTAAATGTTAGACTCCAACCATATCAATAATATATCTCTCGGATACTCAAGTCAAACTTGATTTCAAATGTATGATTCATTTTGGGATGCTTTAATTAATAAATTAAAATTAGAATCTTATAACTTGTTTGTTTGTTAATCCGAAACGGTCTGCAAATTGATTCACCAATAAATTACTATTTTTAAAAAACGGAGAAAATTTTCTGTGGTTATTCTCCAACATCTAGTTATGAAATTATAATGGTAATCTTTTTGGAAATGTGTATAGAAAATACTGAAGCATTAACGATAACAATGTTTTGCTGAATTATGGCATCCTAGATCATCATTCCACTCAAAAACCAATTCAATTTGGGTGGCAACTCACCACCTTTACAAATTATAATTTAAAAGGTAGCAAAATAATAAGATTATTTTAAAATGCTTCATACCTAGCCTTACTGTCCTAATCTTTCTCTTTGCGATATTCACGCATTTGGGCTTTTAAAAATGCTCTTGAAAAACCTACTGTCCTTTTTGAACTTTAAAAAAACACTAGATTGTTCCCCATTTTTTCTAGTTACAGGTAAACGACTTTTATCAAACGAGTATGTTCAAACTAGCGAAACAGTATATTTTGACTGTAATCTCAAAGTAAATTTGTAATTTAAATCTGGACTGCACAGTCTTCAAACTGTAACTTTTAGATCAATCCTTATAATTTCATTATAAATGAAATTTTTCAACATATATATATATATTAATAAATCTTATTTCATCTTGATGTACTTAAATATTTTACTATTGTAAAAATATGCTCCTCACATATTTAGTTTCTGTATTTAATAAATTTTCAAAGTATGAAAAAACAATTTACTTATTTTAGAAATAAACATGTATTCTTACTTTAAATAGTACGTATACTGTGCTTCATATCCAAATCTCATTTATCTTAACAAAGTGGTTCTTAAAAATGTGCACACGCCTCTTGTGGACAAAAATTAACACAAAATTTGTAATTATCAGAAGTTCACTGTACCTTTTAGTGTTCCTCTTCAAAATTGCTAGTTGGTTAAGAAGTTTGATTTTAAAATAAATACAATCAGACGTAAAATATAACATTAAAAGAATCAATAAAAGCAGCAAGAAAATACAATGATTGACCTTTTCATTTTTTGTATGGTATGATGAAAATTTTTATAATGTGTTACTATTTGTTCTGAAATATAAAGTTGTCCGTACATTTAGTTAAGACTTATTCAATGTAATCTCTGAAATCTTACATTTTATTTAGGCTTCTAAATTTCTTTGTAATGATATGCTAAACTATGTAAAATTAAACTGTTCATTGCAGAATTTTAAAAATTCCATAAATGAATAAAATTAATATTATAAAACTAAAAAATAATTAATTCAGGAAACCTAGATTTGACAGCAATAGATTAAAATGAAAATCCATATATTTGGGTACTTTTCACATTTCGATAATTTTCGTTCGGTGATTCATTCGGCCATTATTTGGTATTTTTCAAATTAATTTTCCAAAGTAATACTGAATGTTATTTTTTGAACGCAATATGCTGATTTAAGATGTTATTTGAATTGTTCAAGAATCGATGTTGTTCGGTCTAGAAAATAAAAAAAGGAAAATGAATATTTTTAATTCTTTAAGTCAGAAATGATTATACCAGATATTCAGATACTATAAAAAGAGTTGTATGGTCTAATAAAATTAAAGCATATTTTAATTTAAAATATTATTTATTTCAAGAAAATATACGAAATTTCTGAAATATTAAAAAATGAAATCAATCACATAGGCTTATGAACAACTAATGTAAACCTTATTTCTTACATTCAGGAACTAATTTCTAATAAGGCTTATATATTTCATGTAACATAATAATTAAATGAAATAGAAAATACAATTTACTTGTAATTTTTCAATTTTATTTTCTATTGAATATTATAGAAAATAGAAAACTAAATAAGAATTCTGAAAAACATATACAACAATTTTATTTTATTTTAAGAGTACAATTTTTCGAAAAAAATTCTGATTACTAAATCAGTCTAATCATAAAAAAAAACCTTCATATTCCCTTAACTGTTAAAATTTTAGCATTTATTGTTATTCTATCATTTCAGCACTAATATTCATTACTTTTAGTTACATCCAATACTTCTAAGAAAAGTGCTGTAGAAAGAATAGCCGAAAGTACTTTTTTTAGACGTCGAACCGATACATCATATGAAAGAAGAGGTGATACAAAAAGTGATGATGAAGAAAATGTCTTGGAGACAGTAAGTACCTTTTGCATTTTTAATTTATGTATAATAATCAAGTTAAAAATACATGGATTTTTTAATAAAAAGACAAAATTAAATATTTTAAATAATTCTTAAATTAAGATTAATTTATAATTATTTGTAATTTGCCTTATATTAAATCAAATTTTTTGAAAAAGGTGAAGAACGGAAATTTGTTCGGTAACAGAATAACTCATATAAGTCCTGCCTGTGTAAATTATAACATTTCTATATATTGAAGCTATTAAGACAAAGTATTGATAAGGTTCCAGCAAAATTTCTTTTTTTTTTTTTAATTTCTTATGAAAAATATAAATTTATTGTAGAAAGGAACCTTAACATTGAAAATTATATACCTTTAAGATAGCAATTTTACTGAAATAGTGAATTAAAAAATAACATATTTTTAATCTTTTTAGTAAAAACTTTTTTTAATAAAAATTTTTAAAATTGTTAAAGGAAATTGCATTAAATCAAAATATTTTTGAAAAAACAATTTCGTTAAGGAGAGTGTAGCATCATTTATATATGGATAAATCCTTTTACTCTTGCTTCAAGATGCATGAGTTTCGAACATTTAAATTAAAACTCTCATAATAGAAAGAATGCCTGAGAATTTTGCATTTTTTAAGCGTCTTCAGTTTTAATTTCAACGTAAGAAACTTTGTTAGTTAATTTTGCTGTTAAATACTAATTATAAACCTATTTAGAAAATTTCTGTTGTTTTGCTAGCCTATTTTAAACTCACACATTTTCTTAATTTATTTTTATTTAACTAAAAAGTTCTGAATTTAATGCTAATAGTATAATATCAATTTATCAAATTTCAATGATGCTATTTCGTTAATCAACTATAAATTTACCAATTTTTGAGATAATTATTTATATAAGAAATGTCTCTAAAATTTATAAAAGTAACTTATCTTATTTATACATATTTCAGCTGCGGCAAGTTGTAAGAAAATGCACAAACATTGATCCTCTTAAACGACCACCGTCCAAAGATGTCTTAGAGTTGATGTTAAATCAATTTGACAAGTCTTGACGATAGACTTGCCATTTCCTCATCACTTATCTCCATCTTTTCCAAGGAATTAAAGACGTTGTAAGTAATATAAAGCTTTGTTTAATAAAAAATTATTTTGCGATACTGTTATATGTTACTTATTTCGACAGTTTTGCTTTATTTTAAAGATATGTTTTGGTTAATTTTGTCTACTAAATTTCAATAATATTCATATGTAAAATAAATACAAATATGCTCTCAGTACGGGAACAGCAATCTTTATAAAATCAGATACTATCAGGATAGGTATTGCATTTACGATAGATATTAAAAAATACGAAGAAAACTCATTCTCTCATCTAAAATTTTAACCCTAGAAATGTTTCCAGTTGGGTGAAATTGTATTCCACAGTTTTAACTTGAAAAACTAGTACAATTAATAAGGTTACATGACAAGCTAACTTAATCTCTAAATATATATATATATATATATATATATATATATATATATATATATACTTATTACAACATATTCTCATGTTCCCTTTCGGTACTTTAATGGTACGAAATTTTCTCTGTTTGAACTGTCCAACTTTGGTTTTACAGCTTCTATGTAGTAATACATATATCAAACATATTCATATTATTCTTATTAGATACTTATACATTTATAACAAATATTGATAGTTTTCTAGCTTTAAATTAGTACTTCTGATTAATAGTATTAAATTTTTATTACTACTAATTACAATTGTTTATATTTTTGAAGCTTATCACCAAAAAATAACTTCTTTTCTGAGACTTTTGTGAATAGCGCTTGGTTTGCGATGAAATATTTCTAACTCTAACTGTTTATATATAATAGTTACTCAATTTGCAAATCATTCTTTCAGGTGAAGAAAGTTGTGGAATTATTAAAGAAAAATAAGAACGTGGCTGTAAAGAAAACATTTTCAAAATCTATTTAAGATTCTCGTGAAATTTCAATTCAAGACTTTATGACATGAAGAATTGTGTTGACAGAAAATATAGAACTTAAATTGTAACATGTTGCTCAGAGTTCATGAAGTTTATATTTAGTTAGAAGTATTTGTGAATCTGAATTGTTCTCAGGAATATTTTTCATTTATGTTCATTATTATATTTCCATTCTTTATTTATATTTGAGCATTAAACTAATGTTCCACATGTTAGCATGTAAAATATACAAATATGTTTTTAAAACTCCCTTTTATAGAAGATTTATGCACAAAATTCTACAGTGTAAAATTGAGAAACAGAAAAGTACTTAAAATGCATTGCAAATAAGTACACATTGAAATTAAGATAGTCGTTACAGAAAATGATTTTTCTCTTAAATTAAGGCAAAACTTTCTTAAATTGTTGGTGAAATTTCATTCACATATTTCTTGTTGAAAATCATTTCAAAATTCATGGAAACTTCATATTTTTCATATTTTATTATACTTCATTGGTGGCTATTATAGCGTGAGATTGAAATAAACATCATACTGCTCATTGGTATTTTTATGTAATTCTTTTAATAATAAACTTTTTAAAAAATTAGCATTTAAAAATAAATTTCATATACAGAATTGACTTATGAAAATAAATGTATAATATGAGAAATATAAAATAAAATTCATTATTTTAAGGAAAAATTATTCCAAGTAAATAGGTAATCAAATTCTTTAAGAGAAATGCAAAATTACTGTGTGCAAATCTAATGCCAGTTTGTTTTCTGTATCTAATCTGTATATCTAAATCTCATAGAAAACAATGCTAATTTTCGTAATTTTCATTTCATAAAAATTAAAGTGTTCCTGTCATTCATCAAAATCTTAAGAAATGTAGATTTCATTGATATTGACTGATAGAAAATCACATCGCTCAGCGACTATACTATAGAAAAACACACATGTATCATATGAGGAATAATACATTTAGGTAATAATAATCTCGTAACATGTATAAATATACATTTTTAAAAGAATTAAAGGGTATTGTGGTTGTGGTTTGACCTTTCACCTGAAGTATTGTTTGGTTACTCATTGATACATTACAGTCTGACCAGACATATAAATTAAAAATGATATTAGAAAGAATGCGTTTTAATGAGCATTTGAGAACAAAAAGAAAAAAAAAACATAATTTATGCATGTTAGAAAAACAAATCAAAGTGTTTCTCTTAAATAAAATCGTTTTTAGTAGAGGGTATGGTTCCGCCAGCAAGGTTGAGCAAATTTTAGGTATCGAGTAAATTAGGCTATTAATGAAGGGCTGATGTAATCCTTTTCAGTTCTAAGAGAGTCTTTAAAGGGGGTAGACGTCCACAGACTCGTCTGCCTAGAAAGTTACAAATATGTACTCATGTGTTCATGTCCGCGGAATACGTTGGCCTTTCCATTCGTATGATTCCATCCTCTAGAATTAAATCAAGTTAGATGATGTAGCCTGCTATTGTCGTCCATTAGCATGAAGTTCGTCCCCATTGCTACAATGTAAATGACTATAATAGGTTAGGAAATCTCATCCTTATATCTGCCATCGGTGAGAGATCCATTTCGAAAAATATGGTGATAGGTGGGCCCATCAATGAAGATGTCAGCTTAGATGATCATTCGCCCATCACCAAATCTGACAGTTTCGTGCTCGAACGCAGGTACTAGTAGGATGCAGTTTAAAGTCGGTCTCAGATAGTTTGTGTCAAAATTATGGTACCAGTAGTCAAGTAAATGTGTTGTTGAAAAAAAAGGTGATATATTTTGGTCTTTCCGAGCTATTGGAATTAAATAATGGTCCTCATTATGCGATGTTGCAAGTCTATGACCTCTCCCTGATTTCTGGCCTGAATTTTCTATGAGATTTCCAGATGCTGGAAATCCCATTTTGATCACGGCAATGACTACTGCTATTTCGGACTGTGCTTGCTCCCTCTAACCAATTAGCAATTTTTGATTCAATTAAATGATTTCTTTGTGACATCGTCCTCATTGAAACAATGCACTTACTAAATATTGATCATTCTTTTCCTCTTTATCTTACATTAAGTTAAAAGCCAGCTCTCATTCGCTGCCGCTAAAACATCGTTTACGACTCGAACTCAAATGCAAATTGTAAAGTTTTAAAAAAGAGAAAAAATTGCATTTGAGTCTCTCTTTTTCCATTTTAAGTAAATAATTAAATAAATAAAAAATGCTTGTACTGATATTTTATAAAAGATTTTCAATACCCTATAATTGTTTTCAGCAATGCATATAGACGTGTAAAGTTTGTTTTTACATTTTCAAGCAAAAATGATAGCTAAATCAGTGTCTGTCCGAATTAATATCTGCCTGCAACAACACTGACTTCAATTTTATCATCATCACACAATAACAAATATTAATATTGTAACTTTACATTTCTATAAAAATTATTTCACGGATATGCTATTATATACTAATTAAAAGATATTCCTTCAAAAAATAAAGATTAATGCCTATCTTCTGCAGCTCATAAACTTAATAATGAGAAGTATTAAATAATAATTTTCAAGTGTAGATTAATAATTTGTAGCAATTACTAAAGATTTATCTACGGCTTGAGGAAAAATATTTTAAAAACTTGATGGATTTAGATTTTGAATAATATTTATGATAAGATCTGACAATGCTGGGAAAAATTTTAAGTTATAAAAGAAAACAGGATTATCAAGGCCAAAGGAATTATCATCATGAGATTATCACCACATAAATTATATGTTCTCTAAAGCATGAAAAAATATTTAAAATAACTAATAAAATAAATTATTATTTTCATAATATACACTACTTCTAAGAAAGGAAATACTTTCTTTGAAAGGAAGAACCTTACTTCGCTCTAAATTAATTATAAAAGAAAAACATATGTAGAAGCAAGAATTGTCAAATTTCTTGATTTGTTTTCTGGAAATAATCTTTAATTCATTAGAGAAGATTCAAAGAGGACATATTTATAAAACTGCCACGATTTTTAGATGAAGCAGACTTGCTGAAGAAATCCACGAAATTTAGTATCACATTAAAATATATTTAATATATTTTTACATCTCCTTTCCATGAAAGCTTTTTGTCTAAAGCATGTTTTTCAACTGATTTGTCTTTCAATTATTTGCCTCATGATCCTTTTCAGAATTAAACTATTACTGTCGTTTTAAATTCTTATTTTTCTTAAAATTTAATGAATAAATGTGTGGTCCTAAATTGAATTGAATTTTTTTTTTTTTTTATTTTGAAATAATTTCACATTTTATCCATTTTTCTTTGAATAAAAATCTTAAGCTAAATCTAGTTTTTATGTGAAAAGTTTTCAAATATAAATAAATAAATAAAAGTATAAATTATAATGATCAATATTAAACAACAAGTTATTTAATTTAAAAGATGAATGCTGTTTTATGATGATTTTTACATGATTTCCTAAAATTTATAATCAAAATACTATTTTCCTCATTAAAAGAATTATTCAACTTTTGTTGAATTTTATGTAAAGTAAGTTAATCTCCTAAAATTATACTGAATTATTTTCGAGAATTTATTTAATATATCACGCATTTAGCACTATTAATTAAATATATCCCTCTTTTTGATAAAATTAATTACAAACTACACTGAAGAATTTATGGAATTTGAGTTTTATCATACTGAGAGATGATAAAAATTTTATTGCGAATTATTCATAAACATATGTCTTTCCATTAGAATGTGGCAGTGATATAAGAAGTGAGGATCATGAGGATATATGAAATATATTTTAGAGACTGTAACTTTGTAATGTTATATATTCTCATTTGTATTACATAAATATTTTCATAACAGACCATATAAACTTTAAAAAAATTTTGCCAAACTCTAATGGTGATATACTTTTAATATTCCAATAAGTAAGAATCACTGTTAACAACTTATTCCTCTTTCAAACAACCGTAAGAAGGAAACAATACCTATTATTGAATGTAGCATGTGACACATTATGGATTTATAACATTAAATAAACAGAAACTGAAATAAACTAAAATCTATTCATATATTTATTTTTTCTATACTACACATTATTCATCATCCGATATTGCATTTCGGAATCAATACTAAGTATTTTTAACAAAATTCTTTTAAAATTTTAATTCTTGGGTTTTGCATCTACCAGATGCTGGAATTATTTTGATGTAATATTAATATTTTCAAAAACAAGATTCAATAAGGAAAAATCAAAATGATTCCAGAGAGGAAAATACAAAAAAAAAAGCATAATTTTCTTTTAGCATTTCTACTACGCTACAAAAAAAAAATGTGTTAAACAGCGCCGCTTAACAGCCAGGCACAGGGCCTTTAACATTCTAAAATCTCCCCTCCCCCTCCTTTGAGACTCGGACTGAGTCTCAATCTCATAATATTTATTATTTAACAGATCTAGTCTCTTGGATATTTTAACACATCTGCCAGAAGAAGTATGTTTTTCCAAAATAACATTATCTTGTCTCAATTAATTAACCTCCAGAAGAAAAAACACAAAAGAAATAGGTTCCTCATCATTCTGCTTGCTATTTGTATATGTATTATCTTCATTTGCCTGTATTTCCAATGGGAAGGTACGCTGGATCGGTCATAAAATTGTTCCATGTTGAGTTTTAAGCCTTACAGTACAAATCACAATCTCCCAATAGGGAATTAATTCTATAATTTTTGCTGATGGCCAAAACAAATGTTTTTTGTAATTATCTCCTATTAATACAATTTCTTCTATCTTGGTAAGGCGAGAAATCTTTTCATTCGGTTTTTGAATTAGTTGACTCAAATACACTTTTTTAAAACGCGTTGCCACAAATCACTTAAAAACTTATTTCTGTATTTTATAAATTTAACAAGGCTCTGCCTATTTACTCTGCCTATTCAATATTCTCAACGTCGGAGATTTGATTCTCGACGAGAAACATAGCAGGTGTCAAAATTCTAATTCATAACTTTCAAAATTCTAATTCATAGGTTTTGCATCTACCAGATGTTCTAATTATTTTGATATAATAATAATATTTTCAGAAACAAGATTTAATAAGGACGATTACAGAGACAAATAACGATTCCAGAGACAAATAAAAAAGCATAACTTTATTACAGCATTTCTCCTTCACTACTAAAACAACAGAAAACAAAAAATGATAAAAAGCGTCGCTTAACGGCCAGGCAATAGCTGTATGTGCACAGGATCTTTCACTTTCTAATAACATCCCAATTGCAAGACCAAGAATAAAAAGTTTAAAACACATGAAATTTGCATCCAGAGTTAACCGTAATGAGGCATGCATGAGAATACAAGTTCAATATATCAACATTTCATAGAGAACTGCGATTCATGGGAGCCATTTACAAATTTTATAAAGTAAAGACGGGTGGCAGTTTCTCCACCTTTTTGATGAACCTGAAAACTTTTCTAGAGCAAGCTTTACAAAGGAAACAAGTGTTATTCAGATGTGTGTCTGATTGTGAGAGATAGAAGTTTACACCTATAGATTGTAAATTATTCACCTGAAAAATCACCCATAATTTGTTACTTGGTAACTTAAACACACGTGAATATCAAATCAGTAGACGCAAGACATGAATGTTGATCAGAGAACAATTGTAGTCATTTTATTTTATTTTTCTTAGTGGGATCAGGCATATTGTACTTATGGTACTAGAGAGTTTTCTACGTCATCAGCAACTACATCACAACGAATATAGTCTGTTATGCACAACAGCAATAAATGTTGAAATGAATTATTTGGCATCAATTTCTAAATCGAGATATGTCCACAAAATGCTCCTTACCTTAATTATATTTAGCTCTATTATTTGCAGAAATTATTTGCGTTTATGAGGTTTCAGTTATAGGAGAAATTGAACATACAGATAACAATACATTATGTTTTCTCATGAATTACATATTTGCTTATAACATCGCATTTCGAAATACGATGGAGAGAAGTCGCTAAATTATTATTATTATTTTTTTTTTTACATTGTCATACAGATCCTAGCCAGAGATGTATTAAACTTAGTTGCTTCCCCGGTATAATAACCTTTTGGAGCCCCTCTGTAAAAGTATGTATAATATACTTATAAAAATATATTACAAATAATAATAGAAAGCTGTAAAAGAACACTTTTTTTATTTTAAAATAATCTGAAATGTAGATTACACATTTTAAAATCTCTGGTTTGGCTTTAATTTTGAAACAAAAAATATCTTCTTAAAAATCATGACTACCATTACTTTTAGAAATTTGCCTGTGTAAATGAACATTAAGGATTCCTTGAATATCCTTTTTAATCATCTATCTGAAGGAATCAGTTCTAGCTGTAACTCATCAGTAGGTTTCGTTTTCTAGAATAGACCAATGAGCTGATTCACAATCGACCATGATTTTTCCCTAAAATACTAGTTTACTTAGCTTCCTGATTTAAATTGCATAGATAATAATGACGCTCGTACCGCAAAAATAA
>JAPDSC010148028.1:0-19682 GCA_026290005.1 Latrodectus geometricus
AAAAATAGATTGCTAGAAAATGTTATCACTAAACGTGGAAATATTGCGTCAAAGGTGACTGTACAGTAAATCTGATGTAAAACTTCATAGACAACGGATTATGTTTAGTTGAAGCCAGAACAAAGAAAACTCCTGTGTTCCTACCCGGACACATATGCGATATCGAAAACAAAAGCACAACACATGCTGTCCAATATATATATATATATATATATATATATATATATATATATATATATATATATATATATAAATCTGATACTCAAATATATTAGTATATGAGTATAAAGTATCAGATTTGATATTTTTAAACAGTGGTAAATATATACTTACATTCGAGAAATAATCGAACCAGAAACCTAATTTTATCGCTACCCTGGAAATATCATGAATTATCTCTCAAGCGCTATCTAACACACGTTCAAAATTACTTAACTTTTAATAATCTGCCATTTTAGAAGAAGTGACCCGATCTAACAGTTTTGTCAGATTCCTGATATCTTAAATACGCACTTTTTATCGCATCGTCTCGTTAATTAGTTATTATTTGCCAATTCATGCTTATATCACAGCAATGCACATCTATGAGTACTATAGTCTAGGCGAAATATTTATGCATAATCTGTTTGATGTGAACTTTATTTCTAAATTTTCATTTTAAATCGTTATAAATATAGCTATTATTATATACTACCACAGCAAGTATTTGTATGAATGTAACTTATTTCAAATGAATTTAGGTGGTGTCTCTTATTCAAAATATTTGGAGTAATTTATTTTTAACAAGTAATATTTCTTAAAATATCCCCAGACTGAAGAAAATTTTCTATTATTTTATTATTTATTATTTTTACTTATTTTTGAATTTTGTTTTATTTCATATATATTCGCATTTCAAAACATTCTTTTTCATGAAAAAAAACTATTTTATATAAAACATTGAAAGTTTGACTTTTTAGAAAAGTGATGCACATTCTTTATATCCTTAAAAATGCACATTGCACCAAGTATTACTTACTGCAGAGAATAAAATGTTCTTCCATTTATTTGACACATTTACTTTCTATTCGAAAAAATGTTTCTGATATTCCTTTTTGTGTGTGTGAGACAAAAGAGAAAATATTCCACCATTTTTATTTCTATTTTATATATATTCAAATTTTATAAATCACTGATATCAATTTAAATAGAATTGCTTACTTACTCAGAGACATTTTCTTGTGTTTCATACAAAATTTATTATTATCAGCGCTAATTTATGAAGACTAATTAGAAAATTTTTCACATGTTATATAAATTAGAGAAATATGTTTTGCAAGAACAAAATATATACACTACTGGCTATTAAAATTGCTATACCAAGAAGGCGACAAGCTACAGACGTGAAATTTATACGAAAGGAAGAAGGTGCTGTGATATGCAAATGATTAGCTTTTCAGCGCATTCAGACAAAGCAGGCGCCAGTAGCGACACCTACATTGTGTTTAAATGAGGAAATTGTTCAGCCGGTTCCTCATACACAAATTGCATTTGAACGTTGTTGTGATGCCTCGTGTAAGAATGAGAAATGCGTACCAGCACGTTTCTGACTTTGATAAAGGTCGAATTGTAGCGTACCGGGATTGCGGTTTATCTTATCGCAGTATTGCTGCTCGCGTCGGTCGAGATACAATGACTGTTAGCAGAATATGGAATTGATGGGTTCAGGACGGTAATACGGAACGCCATGCGGGATCTCAACGGTCACCTATCGCTAGCAGCCGAGTAGACACGTATATTATCCACATGGCCGTAATGGATCGTGCAACCACGTCACAAGCTGTAAGTCAAGAAACGGGGTCGTTTGGAAGTTAAGTGTCTGCACGAACAGTTCGACGAGGTTTGCAGCAGCATGGACTCTCAGCTCGGAGACCATGGCTTCGACTTTCCTTGACGCTGCATCATAGACAAGAGCGCCTTCAATTGTGTGATCAACGACGAACCTGGGCGCACGAATGGCGAGACGTCATCTTTTCAGATGAATCCAGATTCTGTGTACAGCATCATGTTGGTCGCATCCGTGTTTGGCGGCATCGTGGTGAACGCACACTAACAACATACATTCGTCATCGTCATACTGGCCCATCACCTGGCATGATGGTATGGGGTGCCATTGGATACACGTCTCGGTCACCTCTTGTTTGCATTGACGGTGCTTTGAACAGTGCACGTTACATTTCTGGTGTGCTACGACCCGTGGCTCTACCCTTTATTCGAGCCCTGCGAAACACTACATTTCAGCAGGATAATGCCCGACCGCATGTTGCCGGTATTGTAGGGACCTTCCTTGATACGGAACATGTTCGGCTGTTACCCTGGCCAGCACGTTCTTCAGATCTTTCACCAATAGAAGACGTCTGGTCAATGGTTGCTGAGCGACTGGCTCGTCACCAAACGCCAGTCCCTACGGTTGATGAACTGTGGCATCGTGTTGAAGCTGCATGCGCATCTGTACCTGTACATGCAATCCAATCTCTGTTTGACTCAATGCCCAGGCGTATAACTGCTGTTATTACTACCAGAGGTGGTTGTTCTGGGTACTGATTTCTCAGGATCTATCCAGCCATTTTTGTTTGAAAATTTAATCACTTGTTATTTCTAGTATAATATATTTGTCCAATAAATATCATTTTGTTACCTGCATTTCTTCCTGGTGTAGCAATTTTAATGTCCAGTAGTGTAAATTATTAAAAAGAAATCCAGAATCACATTATTTTTTATCTAGCAATAAAAATAAAGAAACATTAGCCGAATTATGACTTTTAAAATTTATAAATATTTAATTAGGAAAATATTTTGCTCCTGATATATATATATATATATATATATATATATATATATATATATAATCAGGAGAAACAAAATATCTTCCTATTTATATGTTTTGTAATTTCAATAGCCTAGTTTATGGTGTGAAATAGCTATGGTGTAAAAACTTTTATTATGCACCTCAATGTATGTTTTTATTCATAAGCATTTTCTTAGAAAGTTTCTGAATATTTTCAAGTAGATGATGTTATTACTCATGTGAGTTTTTCAAACAGACGGAAGGACAGTGATTTCAAGCACTTTAATATTAACAATCGATTAGCTGAATTTATATACAATTAGAGAGCATTCTCGATAGTTTTTTCAGAACATTCCAACATAGGAATTTTTTTAAAAATAGTATTAAATACTATAAGAACAACCTAAATAAAATAAGGAATGGTAACTAAGAAATATAATAAAGTCGAAAGATATCAAATCTTTTTTCTGCTGGGTTTGAACCTCAAACCTTCAGGTAAGTCGCTTAACTTCTGAGCAAAAACAGCCATAGTTAGTAGCTATAAGCTTCACAACATTTCCTTATTCTTAAGAGAAAGCAACGCCCCGATGATATCTAGTCTGATTTCTTGTAACAAGCCTCTTGATTGTGATTCGAGAACTTTCTCTCTCACTATTTAATTATTCTTTTGGATAAAATTTGGGCTTTAACATGATTATGACACGTGAACAATGTGTTTTGGATTTCGTCTCTATTATACTTTCTGTTTCGTCGAATAGTTTTATAATATTCGATATATCCCGGAATAATGACTCACGTTTTTAGAATAATCAAAACTTTCCAACAGGAGTGATGACCCATATCTTTTCTCTTTTACTGTAGCTGACTGGTCAATGATTCTTGTCGATTCCTCATTTGTCTGCTTGAGTGTCGAGGATACGGAATTTCCCAAATTATCTTGCTTTTTCAGCTCTGGTGATCAAGTATTGTGCACAGCAATCTTCCTTAATTTCTGGTCTGTGTATAAAATGATGTCAAGCAGTGACTTTATATCATTGCCATGAACAAGGATGAATGACCTAAAGCATGTGGTATTATGTTTTGTTAAATTGTAGGTGAAAGGTGTGAAACGTTAAATAGTATCACAGTTTCTTTCCACATCGTCGACATATGAAAACAACATGTCTACTGTAATTACTGGAAGCAAAATTATAGATAGTGCATCGACTTATGTCCTTCGGGACTCTTGATCTATATCTGACAAAGAAATAGATCCATATTTTATGATTGTAGACTTTTTGTGTTTTTTCTTGTTGGGGATAGCTGGGTTTGTTGAGAAAAATTCAACATCCAGTTTACAACTGTTATCTCGACTTTGATTGAAACTGATATAAATATCTCTTTTTAGTCCTTTTAGCGTGAGGAATTTGTTGCAAGTTATCAGAGCTATACACTTTTTTTTCCCTTTTGATTCGATTATGAAATATTTTATGGAAAATAAAAGGTAATGTGAAGGATTTGACACCAGGTTTTCCGATAAGATTTTGGAAAATTGAAGTTCTTCTTCACAATCTATGGCAGCATTAGAGGCTCGTAAAGTCCCATCAAATTTTATTTTGTGACTACATTGTGGAAACACGAGAAATTCAAACGAGTTCTTCAAACCATTTAAACTGATTTTTAATACACAACGTCCCGTAACTTGCAGATTCTCCTATGCAGATTTAAGTACAAATTCCATCTCAGTGAACATGGGTACATTCAGTTTTTTGCGTCATTCTTCAAATATATGAATATTCAGCACTTGAATTAATGTGGACTATCCTACGTTGTATGCTTACTGCAGCATGAATGCTACTCATTTTTAGCTTGCTTATAATCTTTGTCGGAGAATTTACTTCGTTAGCTTCACCCTCTGATAAGGTAGCTGAAGTTGGTTTCCCTCATTTATTTTCTAGAAGGTTGTGTAGATGACTGTGACTACCAGCAGTTTAAAGAGAGGGAAGGAAGTGTTTTAGATTCGTTCCTCAAACAAATCTATTTATGTTGAACATATATGTTCTCAAAGCTTTGTAACGAATCTGTATCTACATCTCACTGAGCAAATTCTCCATATTATGTAGTATCCATGTTTTGTCAGGAATTGAGGGTTTTGTGGCTCTTCCATTTAGAAATATTTCTCATCTTTCCGTACAATATCTCAAGACATATATTGGAATCCGCAGAAGTATCAGAGGGGTACATTATCAGACGTCCTTTTCATACTTGAGATGGTTATATTTCTACCTTCACATCTTCGAAGTGAGTTAACTGGGATTGAGTCAAAGAAAGCATGGTTGCATCATCGCTGATTACTAAGTGATGTTAGAGCCTCTATGTTTTCCTTTTTTACCAAAATCTACGTCAGTTCTTGTGACTAGTTTTTCTCTAACTGGACATTGCACTTCAGGCTATATTTTTTGCATTTCTTCCCTGTTAATGGTACGTATTAACTGTACTATGTCCCTGATTTCTGCATCAGAAGACTGAGTAGTGACCTTAGACAATCTCTAGATTCTTGTTCAAGCACTACACCTTCTCCGCACGTTTTCTATTTGACAGCAGCATTTCACGAATGTTTTAACAGTTTCATAAACCTGAATTAGTATATAAGATGTGGTATAAATCTTCTGAAATTGATTTCATAAAATGAGCCAATTTTTCGTCATCTAGTATGTAAAAATTAACTTTTTGACGCATCGTGAGTACATCTGTGATGTACGTCGTTTCAAATCTCTTGTTAATACAATGGGAACATGAAATAAGCTATCTTGGAGCCTTATATCATTGCATAGATAAAAAGAATTGCTTAAGGCATCCCTAAACAAACTCCAATTGATGAAAGCCTCCTCATTGTTTTCAAACCATAGTCAGTTCTGGCGAAATAAAGTATTAAGTTAGTCAGGCATATTTGTTCGTCTTACTGTCTGAAGGACTTCCAATGGATTGCGATCCATTGGAAGTCTTTTATTCACTTGCTTGGTTCATGTTGGTCATTCCAAGTGAATATGAATGGATTTCTTGGTAGCTGATATGAGAGAAACCGCACAGGTGCTATATTCAAAGCAACATTAGATGAGCTTGGAGTTTTAGGTTGCATCATGATTGTTTTCCTAAGTACCCCTTCTTGGATCTGGTAAATGTCCAAACTCAGAAGATAGTCCTTGTAAGTTTCTCAACAACTATTCCGTTTACAGATCCTATTACCTGGTGCTTCCCCAATTTTTTTCACGTAGATGATTTTATCAATAGTATGGATTTTCAAAATAGATGGAAAGATAGAGATCTTAGCTCAAACGTTGTATTCAATGAACTGAGGGTTAGTTCAAATTACATACAATTTCCAAAATTTCTCTCATTTAAATTCCGGAATATTCCAGCAAAGGAATTTTTTATAACTAGAATTGAATTACATTGAAACGTATTTTTTCCTAACTCTTTTCTCTGCGGGATTTGAACCTGGGACCCACGACTCAATAGTTTGATGCTTTTCTCTGTGCCACGACAACTGTAGTTAGTTGCAACAAGTTTCTCCACAATATCAATTAATACGTGATAGTCTGCTTATTGAAAAATCCTAAACGATAATTTTTTACTTACCCAAAGATGAATTAAAAATATTTAATTTGTTACATGGAATTCAAAGAAAAAAGTTAGAAGAATAAGATCATTTATAAAATAAAATTTCTAGAATCCCATTATTTTTCCCCAAAAGTACATAAGGCGAAAAAAAATTACTGGGAGTGCGTCTTTTAAGAAAAATGATGTATATACTTTATATCCTTAAAAATACATATTTCCTCAGTTATTCATGGCAGGAAATAAAATGTCCTCTTATTTACCCGACTTATTTGTCTTCGTATTCTCAACAGATTTATTTTCCAGTAAAAAATCACTAATCTTAAGTCAAGACTGACATCGATTTTTTTCTTATTTGAAGAGCTTATTCGATTTGCAAATATGCATAAACTTCGACTGCAAAGTTGAAGTAAGTAAGAAAAAAATCTTTGGCATAGTTCTTTTTCCAGTCTGAGTTTTATTGAAGACGACTTTTTCGAGTCGCAGCCAATATCCCGTCTTTCACAATAGCTTACTTTTGTGTGGTGAACACGCACTTTTTTACTTCGTGTGGGATTCCTTACCATATTCTCCTCCAGCATGTCTCGCCGCACTACAAACTTTTATTGTACTCGTCCTATGAGAGCAATGGAGAATCTTCAATAGGATTCTTACGAAAAAAATTGCTGGATTCCTGGAATTTGTTCTCAGTTGAAGAAAAAAACGCAATATTTCTTACTTAATCAGTCGCAGAATTCCAAGACCATTTTTTTATTTCTTCTGTTATGGTATTGTGTTATTAAGGTACTTTCGTATTTCTCGCTTCGTTATGAGATGTCCTAGTACTTTAGTACTTAAAATATATATTAAAAAGTGAAAATATACGTCACGTTTTTTCCATAACATTTTTTATTCTTGGGAAATACAATATATCGAACTGAGTCATGTACTGACTTCTTTCCATTGTATCTTTAAGTATAATAAATTTTTTTATATTGAAATACACAAAATTTTGGGAGCCATCGCCAAAATGCATTGTTTTGAAAAGTTTCTTATTGGATGTGTACAAAAGATTCCATCTCTAAAATACATGTTATCATATAATTCAGCCATTTATGTTGTATTTTATAAGTAAAAATGTCAATATTAAAATTCCAAAGTATATTGAAGCATAAAATAGTTTATCTCTAAAAGAATTTTGCTTCTTACCTTTATAGTGCTACAATATCTTAACAATATTTCGATTATCCAAAGAAAAATTTGACCCAGAATAAAAAACTTTTTTTTTTTAAGGTTAACTTATAAATGGATAGCCCTGAATATCCATTGTGAGTTTTTTGCATAAATTATAATTGATAAGTATAATTTTCGTAAAGAAAAATAAATCAGTTATATTAAAAAATTAATTTCATATTTTTAGGATGAATTTATTTACTCACAGTTTCGAATATTATTTTCATAATTAAATATTACACCAAAAGAATAGCTTGAACAATATTTTATTAAACTATTATACGAGAAAACATATTATTAAACTAATGTTATTTTAATACATTGCAAAAAAAAATATATAAAAGAGAAGTTCATTTGAAATTTTGAATTCAACAAACAAATTTATGAAGTATTTTATTAAAATAAATATTTTAATAATTCAAGTGTATAAGTAAAGTCTTAATAAGATGTTTTAAAATTCGTTAAACTACACCAAGTCTAGCAGATTTCATGAGATTACTGGTCCATAATAAGGGGTAATATGCAGCTATACTTGAACCAGGAACCATGAGTGCTGAAGACTGATTAAACATCAAGTAAATTCTTCGTAATTACAAAATAGAGACCAACAGACGATCAATAGATTTATCCTGCCCCTTCCAAAGGTATCATTTCACATGGAGGATAATGCAATGATGACATATTTAGCTTGCCCTATTGCCCTTAGTGAACACAATGGATTTTTGGTTGTGTCGTGATTCAAACTCTCTACCTTCCGATAAGAGAACGGAAGACCTAATCACCATGGCAATTTAAAAAATATATTTTAGCACATTACATACAAGTTAAAGTTTTTAACTTATATAAGAGTTCAAGTTTAACTTATATGCTAAAAATATCCCACAATTAACATATTATTAAAGTTGTTTAATAATATGTTAACTTTAGGAAAAAGTTGTAAACGCTTCTTCTAAAGAATTTTCCGTGAATTAATTTAAATATTTTTCATAGTAATAAAGTTTTATTTTCTTATGCAGTTAAACTTTAAGACTGTAATGAAAATATATAAATTATATTTCAGATTCAATTTCGTTCATATATTCAAAGTTTTTAAGATTCTAGTGAGCATTTTCTGAGAATTAAAGCTGAATATTTTATATTCTAAATGTAAAATAAAATTGCCTATGATTCCAAAAATACTATAAATGTATATATATATATTGAATTTAAACTTCTAATTTATTATTAGTAACTCCTAAAAGAATTTTTGGAAACTACTGAGCTGAACATTTTATATCTGAATAAAAAAATAAAATTAAGATTTATATTTTGTAAACTCTAACTATAAAAGTTGATATATACTTAAAATTTTGTTTTCAAAATATTATTTATTTTGTGTGTAAGAATAAAGTTTCTTGTCAAGAAACTTATATCTTTCATAAAAATATCAAAAATCCAACATCAGACATTATTTAAACTTAATGGAGGTATATTCTATGTTTTATAGAAAAAGAACTTCAAACTTAAAAAAGTAAAGCCAAAAAAAATTGGATATAAAAACATTTCTTGTGGCTTTTATTTATTTAAGACATGAAAAAGTGGATGAAAAATAAAATAAGAAAAATAGCCATTTTCTTATTCATCGAAAACGTTAAACCTTTTAAACTGTCATAAAGTTTCTTAAGAAGTATCGTTTATTCTGTAGGCCGATGGATATCTTCAAAAGGAAG
Organism: Latrodectus geometricus; assembly: GCA_026290005.1. Classification (NCBI taxonomy): domain Eukaryota; kingdom Metazoa; phylum Arthropoda; class Arachnida; order Araneae; family Theridiidae; genus Latrodectus; species Latrodectus geometricus. The sequence continues at coordinate 9,346 of JAPDSC010148028.1, forward strand.
CACTGTGATGAAGTTCCAGTTTATGTGTTTAAGCTCTATTTCTTTTCGAATTGTTTAAATAATGCATTTAATATCGATTGTTTTCATGAATAAAGAATCCTGCATTTTCAATTTTGCTGTTATTATAAAAACAAAAATTTTCTCATCCGAAACACATTAATCACATTTCAAATAAAATGTTAGACATTCTTAAGTATAAAAGAATCATTTTGTTTTTTTAATTCATGGATACATTGAAAACCATTCAAATTTATAAATAAAAAATGATAAGAATTGTAATACGATATTTTTATTAAATACTTACACAAATTTATATTCGTACTAGGTTACGTCCTTAGCATTAATTGGTTTCTTTAAGATTTGGTACTCAGAAATTTTTAAGTCCTAAAATTATATATCTTATAAAAAGTGAGATTTCAATGTGGTTCAAAAGAAAAATTATTACAAGTAATACCTCATAACTGTTGGAGTAATTTTTAAAAATCTAAAAGCATTTATGCATACAAAATTTTGATAAATAAAATTTATTTCGGTGATTAAATTAAAGTTAATTTAATCACAGTTTCTAATAACATATTTTATGTATTACAACAACAAAATTGTGAAGCCAATAAAGTTATTTAAGTACAACTTTTAAAATTACTTCACAGTTAGGGATTACTAGAGCTCCAATTAGGTTTTAATGAAGTTAAAAATTAGAAGTGAAAATTTTCAATTTATGTGCAGGTCTATTTACTGGAAGTAGATACTCGGAAAATCTCAATTTATTTTTCATTTATCTCAAAAGAAAAAAGACCCAATGTCCTTCAAAGTGTAATAAGCCTTGTTTTCAAAAGAAACCCTGTGTCCTTCACAGAGTTATAAAGACAAGTTTTAAATCCTGTAATAATCTGTATTCGAAAATTTTACTTGGAAGTGATGAAAAAAATCAGTATCTGTTAGCTGTTTCATTTATTTGGCATCTCTTACATAACAGGTACTTGATATTTGTAGGGCTCAGTACTTAGAAGTTTACCCATTTTGCTTTTTGAAATAAAGGCTTGATAGAATGGTTTTCTTGAGAAATATAATTCGTACAAATATTTTAAGAGTATTATACCATCGATAAAAAATAGTTTTAAAAATGTTTACGTTTTTCATCACACTTTCTACACATTCTTTGTAAAACTCTTTGATAAGAATGTCAAAAGTAACATAGAAATAGGATTTCCTAATTACATTTTTTAAATATTAAAAATGCTTAACATTGAAATATGAAACCTTTGAAGGCTTATGATATAATATAAATATTTATTATTTTAGTTTAATATATATATCATAAGTATTTATGCACAATTAATGCATAAATTTTTTTATATTCACATAAATATTTTTTATATAAATCATCAAATCATGGAAGTATCGAAATTTTGTTGAAAAGCTATGTTATGTCTTAAAAGCTACGTTATATCTTAAAAGCTATGTTATATCATATTCGCATATTTGATACTGTACTATACAAATATCTGTTTATTTACCTTATTTCTCTTCAAAAGACTGCAATTAATTTTTAAATTTTTTGCCAAAAGGTTGTGTATGGTTTAATCATAATGAATAGTGTAATACATGTTTTAAAATGTTGTAGCCTCAGATTTCATTAAGTTTCAGAAAAAATTGAGATGTACGTTAAAATGTGTGTAACATACCTAAATGGATAATGGAATAAATAGAAAGGCTAATGAATATAACATATAGTCTGATTATATTCAAAGAATTGTGATTTAATTATGTAATTAGAGGAGAACAAAACGTAAAACTCATTACATATCAAAACGGATGTTGACATCCTTATGTTCAATATCAGAAGAGATCTGTCATTATGTACCAATTCGGATGCATATATGCTAAAACCCTTATAAGTGCAAGTAATGTAAATTTTAAGTTTGTTCTATTATTATATATAGAAGATATTTATAATATAAACGAAAATTTGTTATTGATAACTTTTTATCAAAGGATAAAATTTTCAATCTACTATAAAAGCAGAAAAAGAAATATATGAATATATAAAAAAAATTCCAAGACAGCCAGTTCCAGAACTTAAATAACCATCTCTCTATTTCTTTAAACTGAATATATCTCTTAGGAAAAGCATCTTTTTTGTTCTTGGAAGCCAAGTTTGCAGTTGAATTGCTACCCCTTTGGTCTTGGGTTCAACAGTTTGTGGGTTCGATTCCCAACTTGAGTTATGTTTATAGTGATACGAAATCCCCTTTAAACTATAGGTTTTGATCTAATTAGTCATCGTATACAAAAAAGAGAGTTAAGCGACAAACAAACGGAAAAATCAAGAAACTGCTTGATGCTCTCTAAAATTTGAGCATTCAAGAAATTTTTTGAAAGGCTTAATGCTTGAAAATCACTTGGAATGACATTAGAAGTAAGGTGGGTGATCGAGTGTACCCCACTTTTAGTGTATGCAACAAATCAATTAGCATCTTTTGACGAATCGATACTGGTGCTAAAATGTGTGTACCGTTCAACAATTGTGATAGACATGCTCCTCCATATATATATTTTTCATTTTCTAATGGATATATACCGGATTTTTCCTTTATTAACAAAAAAAAACAGTAGCACGTTGGTTTTGTTTGGATGCATTTGTTATATCAGTCATCATTAACGTTTTAGCATTTTACACAAAAAGGCAAAAATAGCACAATAATTCTATGCACAGACATTGGTGCTTATTTACTCTCATCTCGATAATCCGTTATTTTGGGTGGTGCCGATTTACATTTGGGTGGTGCCGTCAAACGGACATTTTAATAACTTTCTAAATTTATTATTTTCATACGGATGTTAAAAATAGGCGATTGTTGCTTTAAATATCAAATAATGAACTGAAATAAATGAAAATAAAAAGTAAGAATTGACTATTATTTCTCCTATTATGCACACATTGTAAATTAAAATAAGTTTCCTTACAGTCTATTTTATTTTTCAAGTTGAATTCCTTTTTCAACAAAAGAATTTATATAAATATGTAGAGTAAATCATGACTATTGAAGGTTAAAGTATTTTGTATACTTGTGGTAATATTTTTATCTAATGATAGTTTTCCTCAAAGTATTTCGAAAGGTAACTATCAAAACTAAAAATATTTATCAAGGTATTTAGAGTGATTCTTCTTCATGAATAGTGGAAAAATTGAATTAAAATTAGAGAAAAGATGAGTTTCACGTATCAATTAAGTAATAGCGCGAAAGATTTAAAATGGATTCCCAAAATATTCTATTAATTTTATCTATTCAATAAAATTTTGGAGAGGTTTATACCAAGCCAACTAAGTCTGACTTCGTAAAAAGCTCTCCAAAAAAATGAAAAAAGTTAGTCTCTTCTTAGGGATTTCTTGATGTATACATTTTGACTGCAACATAAAGATAGAGATACGATAAGAGCTTTCATATTGTGCGAATATGTGGCATACGACAGCCCTTTGTATCATTTCAAAGAAACCCAGAGATTTTAGAAGAAATTTAAATTTGATGAGCCACATAAGCAGAAACTACAGGTTTAGATTGACCATATTCGAATAATAAGACCATATTTCTTGATATTTGATTCTCAGTTTTGATTTTACATACTGTTTAACAATAAGTACTTGATGGTGCCTTATCCATATTTTTGTATGTAATTTTTTGAAGTATTTCTAAGATTTATTTCAGAATCATCAGAGAGAAATCATCATTAAAGATGGGAAAGATAAAATGCTAACAATTTTTCATCTGTCAGCTTATCTTCTATGGGGATATAACCAGCTAAAGGTGTCTGAAATTCGTTTCATCTAATACAAAACTTGATTAACCCTGCCGGAAGTTAGTTTATATTTCAGCATGAATTAACCGAATTTTCGTGATGAGTGGAAAAAGCTGAAATGAAACGGAAAGCACTCACTGTAGAAATATACCATCACGTTAGCCATTTTTCTTAAAAATATGTATAACTCCTCGTGCATTTCTTGTAACCGAAATTTTGAAAGAGAGATTATTTACTAGAAAGCAATATATCTTTGTAAGCAAACTTATAGATATTGGAGTGCTAGAAAATGAAACAGTTAATAATCAGCAAATATTTTTTAAGTTCCATGCAGTCATACATTTGTCCCTTTTCTTATTTTGATTAAATCGTCACACACTCACACATTAGATTTTCCATTACAATTTCAATATTGTACTTAAAATTACAATTTAATGCAATTTGATGTATGTCGTAGGTTGTTTTTGATTTGTTTGCTTGTCGCTCAATGGCCCTTATTTGCTCACTTGAACTAATTCGAGTGAGACCAACAATTTAAGATGGATCCCTAACCACTACAAACATAAATACCAAAGAGGAAAACAAAACATAATTCAGATGCTTAAGAATAAAAAAAAAATGATTTTTAAGATAACTTTTGTTCAGGCATGACAGTTAAATCGTTACCGTTTTACCTTCAATTCAAGATCTCGTGCGTAGAATTATTAACTTTTCTGGACAGGATATTTGCAGTGGCTTGGGATGAAGAGTCAGTTATGGATTCCAATAGAATCAACAACCGTGTACAAACATTATCATTAAATAACAAACCAAATCTAATCATTATAAATTTGGTGGCACCTTTAAAGATAGATCTTTTTAGTGATACGTATCACAATATATGATACTACAGAAGGATTCATTAAAATAGATATTATTTAGAACAATCAAAAAAGTCTTAATTAATTAAATTTTATACATTTCATTTCTATAAATAATTTATTATTGAACTCTCTTTCATTTCAAATCTTAAGAAAAGACGAAAACTGATCAATGGTACAAATCACCTTAAGGGAAAGTACAAGTGCTTCTAAGTTAAGTAAAGAAAAACTTCAGGGAGGACCTTCGCTGAAACTTAAGCCGCACTGGGGCGTAAGGCCATTTCTCATTTTATTCCATTCCCTATGTGTCTATCCAAGCTCTTACACCGTGATAACAGTTGTTTTCCTTTTCCATTACATGTCCATCCTGCCATTCCGTGACCGATGGTTGCCCGGTGAAGCAAGAAAAGCCCCGGCCGCCCTTCTGACAACCACCCCTCCCCCATGTCCAACCGAAAGGAAAAGCGAAATTCCTCCAGATATCTCATTTCTCGAAAGAAAACAAAGAAAATAAAAGCATTGGACACATTCCTTATGTTTCCGATGCTATCATCCACTTTCATATTTTGGACCAATCACACTCATTACTTAAATGCGTCATAAACTCCGCCCCTGAAATTATTAGGATTGTTGATATGGCAACACCAATCTCGGACTTTTTAGTGGAAATCGCAGCTGGCTCCTGGGTCCTTTTTAACCTATCCATTACAAACACTTCGGGAGTCATAAATTTAATGACAAAAGCTCGGTGGACGCTGTGATGAAAGAACTATAAAAAGACGGAAAAGAAATAGTTTCGGAGATGATCTATCGATTTTTTGTTTTTCGTCGTTGCTGTTTGTTTTACTTTTGATGGGCCCGATGACTCACATTTGCCATCGAAGAGATTTGTTTTACTTTTCCTGATAGGTTCTCGTTTTACGGAAGAAAAAAAAAAAGTTTATCTGATTTATTTCAATAGAGTTTGTGTGATTCTTTTTGATGGCTTTCGGAAAAATTCGGTTTATTTTGTTAATAAACAATTGTGTTTCATGTTGAAATGTTTGCTTACATTTTATTGAAAGCTGAATTCAAACTTATACCCAAGGGCACCATGCACTTAAAGTTAAGTTCACTATCACACATTATATCTGCTCATGAATCCCTTAAAAATGTTAATAATTTGCCAAACAAGACGTTGACGCAATTTATTAGCGGTTCTTCCACACGATATAAATATGTATAGTCACCAAAATGCAACAATTGCTTAATACATTTACGTAAAATACTTTTTTAAAAAAATTTCACTCCAGCTGTTAATGAAATACTCTAACACTCAGTTTGACAGATATTGATCAAAATATTTGCTGTGGTTTATTGCTATTCATTATTATACTATATTTTTTGTAGTCGTTAAATAGAGTCATTTAATAAGAATTTGAGCTTTCATACTGTGTAACTGTGATTTTTGATTGTCGCTCAACGATAATTTTTTAACACTAGGGCTTATCCGGGATCTCTGGCTCAAAAATGATTCCAAATGACTATAAGCATTCTATCTCAATGTGAGATTTGAACCTACTTACTAACTGTTAAACTGAAGAGAAAAGCGCTACCCATTCAGCTGCCAGCTCGACAAGACGTAACTCTGAATGACTCTAAAGCATTGCGATTGGTTGGCTTTGATTCATATTTAGTTGACATGATACACTTCATTAGAAATTGAAATATTTTAAAATTTTTATTTTCAGATTGTTACACAATGTTTCGAAAAAATTTATTTGTAGTCATTATGTGTGGTAATCCTTATATAGTCATTAAATAGGTATGCATTGTTGAGTCTTTAAATAGTAATCACTTTGTGTTTCATAAATAAGAAAAACCATAAAATGATACAATATATTAAGCCTTAGTTCATAGTTGCGCAGCATATGAAATGTTTAAAGCGTTGTTTGACTTAGTGCCAATCAAGATTTTGAATTAATTTCTGGTCACTGAGTGATAGTTATTTTGTAGCCATTAATTAGGTAAATCTTGTGTGCAGTTAATGGCTAATCATTTCCGATTAAAAATTATCTTATCATAAAGGGTTTCAATGGCTTACGTCATTATTTACGTTTAGGCTAAGCGATGCAACGTTAACAGGCATTTGTTATAAAAACATTTAAAAAACTTAAATAGATTGTCTATTAGGATTTTGAAGCAATTAATTGGTTTTTATTAAATAGTCACTGACTAATTGTTAAAAGATGAACATTCCATATTAAATAAACTTTTAGAGGCCTCTAAAAGTTGCAATCGTTTAATCTTACATTTATATTTATTGTGATACAATATACTTAATTAAATGTTTCAAAATTTTGATTGACAATTTTTCAATCAAAGCTCTGAAGCAATTTATAAACATTCTTCAATTGCATGAAATTACCTAAATTAAATTCATGTTTCATTTATCCAGTGTTATTCAACAATCATTCAAATGAAATAACATTTTGACTAGTAGATTTTTAACCAATATTATGAACTAATATTATATTTTTAATATTCATTACCAAATTGTTGACTCAAATCGCTATATAAATAATTTTTTAGTATAGTAATCACTTAAACCCAAGTTACTTTAGTATGACGTCATGTCATATGATCATGCAATAGCTAGTACAATTATTTAACTGTTTGAAGTTTGTAAGTCAAGCTATAAAAGATATCAAATATCGCCCAATCAAAAATACTGAAATTTACTAAATTTGATTCACTTTCAGCCAGAAGCTTTATTCTACAGAAAAGGAAAATGAAACACAATAAAAGTATTATCTAGCAAAATAATAATTACCTCACATAAATGGAAAATTAATAAACTTTTCATAACAAATAATTAAAATAAAATTAATTTGCAGTTATTTTATTACAATGTTTAATGAGTTTAAGTAGTTAATTAGTTACATTGTTTTAAAGATTACAGACTACTCATTTATGAAAAAGTTTTCACAACGAAAAATCCAATTGAAACATTTTTCTTAAATAAGCAATCGGAAATCTTTAAGAAAATGCAATTAATTTGCTTTTCAAGTTCATTAAACGATACATTTCGTTTAATTTTCTGTTCTTCCAAGTGCGCTATTTTTAAAGTATAAATGAGTTTCAAATATTCATTTGATTATTTTATCTGAGGAATGACTGAGTTCAGAAGTTTTGTGAAAGAATTAAAAATAAGTTTGTGTACTTAAAGGATTATTGCTTTATTTGAGTTTTAAAAATAAGAACTTAAGATTGTATTATATATATATATATATATATATATATATATATATATATAAGGAATTTTTGATTATATTGATATTAAAATTATGTAATTAGGAGGAATATTATGTTCATTAGATTGAATAATTTCATTTAATATTAAAGTATTATACAGTTTTTAATGTAAAACACCACACACACAGATTTAATCTATTAAATTTATAGATTAACTGTCGTGTATACATGTAAATTACAAATATGATCTATATAAATTTTATTAATTATGTCTATAAATATATTTTCTGATGACTCTCTAGGTTTTTCTCCTTTCAGCACTACAAGGAGCAGAAGAGTAATGGCACCTTTATACAGTGGAGCTTCAAGGCTTTGTTAGCATATTTTCGATTAGTTTTGTACAAATGATTTCAAACTGTTTCTTCAGCTTCTGGACTGCTGGCATTCTGGTACACTTCTGACATTTTTGAATTTTATTGATATTTTCAACGATGGGCCTACTTGTGCGTGATTTATCTTTAACATCAAATATATTTGAAAGGAATCGATGAAACTAAAATGACATGCAATTTGTTTGTTACTGTATCAGATATCTTAAAAACCATTCCCGATTTTCAACGGCCTGGCTTAAATTTTCGCTTTTATTAAAGTGAATTGTAAATGCATTGCATTTTCTCCTTGTCGACTTCAAACTTTAACACCCTATACCTTACAAATGAATAGACCAAATAAAAACAGAAAAATATTTTTTAGTGCGAAATGTGATCTTTCCAACGAGCATGAATATGAAATGGTATGATTAATATATAAAAAAATATCGAACACCACAGTCATCGACCGAAAAAATATTGGATTTCTTTTTTCCCAACCTAATATTTTCCTGCTGGTGAATATTTTTGTGGGATGTGATTATTGATTTCCTATGTGGTCTTGATCATAAAAGGAACAAAAAGTAGAATTAAGTTTCTCAACTCCATGCAACAACTAACTTTTTTCAGTGTTTTAGCATACCAATTACTCCGAAAACATATGAGATCTTGCACACTATTAACCTGAACATTATGAGAAAACTACCACCGTCTGCATTTCTCTTAAAGAAGGAATATGTTTCTTCCCTAAAATTGTGTGTAAACAATCACATTACACAAAAAATTTTGTAAGGTGATTGTTGCTGCCATTGAAATGTCTACTTTTCGGATTAATCCTCGTGCATGAATAGTAGAAATTTATTTTAATAGGATTTGAATCAGAATATAAGATTTTATAAAATTACATTTCAGAAAAGATTTATAAAAATATAAATAAAGCAAATTTTAAATTTCCTTAAAATGAGAAGTTTAAAATTTTGATAGAAAAATTTGTAGTTAATTATGAACGAAAATTGGAGCATGTAAAATGATTTTTACTAAGTGAAATTTTAAATATCTTATAAATTTATATTAATGACTCTAAAATATAAGAAAAAAATTTAATTTATTTTATTATTAAATATATACAATGCGTATAGTATTTTTATGACAGTTCTTTTTACGGTAGAGGAATGCTACACATTCCAGAATAAAATTTTATTTTATCTCTTATATTGAACAGCAAGTTAGTTTGCCTGACTTTTGCTGTCAATTTTGAATTGGAAAGCTTATTTAACCAGTACAAACAACTTACGCTATATTCTCTAAACCACCACTCACTTAATTCTCACTCTTTACAGTCACTTCTCTCATGGGGGCTAATTATGCCACGATTATACGCAATATGTAAAATAGATTCCGAGACTCTATGACCACTGGAGCCCGAGGAGGTATTCGAACACCCGTTACTATTTTTACAGTTCTAACTATTCGATTTAGTTAGGTTGTTGCTTATTTCTAAGCAAAAAGTAATAAATTTTATTACTTTTTATCAAAAAAAGGATGTGTTGAAAATTAAACAACTGAGACGTGTGATGTTAATACAAAACATCTTTATTTTTTTTTAATTTGGATGCTTGATAATGCATAAAATATTTTTATAATAATGAGATATTAAATTTAATTACTGCTTCATTGCTTCATTAGCTTTTCTACTCATATTAATGGATACAATTAATAAATGATATTTTTATTAAAATTAAAGAGATATATTTAACTTTTATGTACTAAAAATGTAATGAATATCTTCAATCGAGTTTTATATTCAGTTTATCAAAATTATTCAATTACGATCTGTTAGAAAACCTAAATCTAAAATTGGTTGTATTTTTTAAATAATATTTATTAATGCTTGAAAAATTTAGATGAAATTCATTGTCTAGTATCACGTTTTATGTATATAACTTCAACAATACTTTATCTCTCTCTTTCTTCAAGCCATCTATTTAAAACAATTAAATTAAGGACTCATTGTATCTTCTTATTTAATGAATTTAAAAACGGCTTGGTTTGTTTGTCACTCAACGGTCATTTTTTT
>JAPDSC010148033.1:0-11334 GCA_026290005.1 Latrodectus geometricus
GTTAATGAGTTTCACTTTAAAATTGAATACCTCATAAATATTAGTAATAATATTTAGAGCTTAATTTGTGTAGGAATAAATTTTGCGCTTTAGGTCCTCTACTTCGCCAACTCGGGAATTTGAAGCGCTTTTTCGCGCATGCTCATTAATTACTCTTTTGCTTTAGCCGTTTCATTGGTCGATAATTAAGTTTCACTTTGAAATAGCAGTAGAATTTTCGCCATGGCATCGGCGATTTTGAAAACGCGCCAAGTAAGGGACCTAAAGCACATTTTCACCTTAAATGTTGTGTTACGTAGAACAAATTTAGATTAACTATAAATTTAAAGTATGTTAAATTATGCATCAAGTTATTATAAAGTTCAAAAATAAAAGACTGCTTAATTTATTTTGTAGAATTATTTATTATATTTAGAAATTCATATAATATGAGAGAATGAAACAAACATAAGAAAGATAGCATAACAGGTGAATTTCAAATAGCTTTAGGACAGGTGAATTTTATATTTTCCAACTAGAATAATAATTGCGTTCAAATTTCTACACTTTTTCTAAAGCTGATAAGAGTGTAGAAAAGAAAAAAAACTTCACCTATGGGTTTTGGGAAACATCTTCCATTTGTACATAACATCAATACAAAACAGATCTGTTACTTCAGTTTGTACAATAATTTTATCAACCCAATGAAAAAAAGCGGAGAGCTAAATTGCTATATCAAAAGAGAATTTGGGAAAAACATTTAAGTTTCAATTTTACCATCTCTTTCTATTTGCAATTTAACATCATTCATTTTAAATATTTTACCAATAAAAATAATATGCTGGAGTTTTTCATATATTCACCGTTAAGACAGTAAAAAAATTGCGAGAAGTTTAGATACTGAACTATGCCTTAAGTATAAATTATTTATATGTAAACAGTAGTTATTAAAGTTCCTAATTTCATAGATCCTAATTTGCAAGAAGCCTGTTTGACAACAAATTACATGTTAGGCACTATTTCCTTTAAAGGACATGTTTCTAAAGCTAAAAATATACGTTTCTTATTTAAATAACCCATATTGGAAATCGAAAATAATCACATCTGCGCTTCTATGTGCTTTCAATTTTAGTTCCTATTTGCTGATTTGCAGAATTAATAGGCTTCTGCATGGAATGATCGCTCCTTTTTTCTATGTTCAAACTGGTATTAGCTTTCAGTTGTCTATTAGATCTCCAATTTTCAGGAGCTTTGTAGTGACATTGGCCATTTTTTGCTTTTGCTACGTTGCCTTGGCTGGATTTCGGATAACAAATTTGCTGAGACTGATGTTTTGTCGCACCCGCTTGATGATAGCAGTTTGCTCTCATGTAATTCGGCCCATATGAAAATTTCCCTACAGGCAAAATTTCGTTGTTATTGTAAATTTTGTTTATTTTAGTATCGCTACAGATTTTAGCAGGATAAGCCTCTTTGACGTATCCATTTTTGGGCATAAACTTCTCGTAGCCTTGTTGAGGATGAGATATATTTGATCGATATCTGAATTTTCTTTTCTTGGTCTTGTATTTTGATAGCAAGGGAACAACCGCCATTTTGTTTTCTTTTGGGAAATGACTTTCATTTTCTTTGATAGCTTTCTGGGTATCTTTGAAATGCTCAAACTCCACAACGCCGAACGTGTAAGAAGAAATTTCTTGATTAAAAAATAAACACCGTTGATGATATATGTTATAATTTTTGGACTCTCTGTTCATTACTTCTGCATACACAATGCTACCATGTTTGCCAAACATGTTTATCAATTGATCTGTGGTTGTATTTTGAAAGGGTAGATTAAATATTACTATGGTCTTGCCAAAACTTGTATCTTCGATTTTTGGGATAGGCTCAATACGGCGCACTTTTGTTTTTTCTGGATTAAGTTCCAACATTTTAGAATTGGCGAGACAATAGGCCACAACAGTCCAATCTCTAGTTAAAGATTTAACTTTTCGGAAAGATGCCACTAATTTCAAACTCACGTAACCTTCCTTATTTCTGCGAATGTGTTTTAGAAGAAAATTATTTTTCAGTACATTGAAATCAGTAAAATAAGACTCTGCCTGACGAATGATTTTTGCACACAGAGATTCATTGGGTAATTTAAACCTTATATTGCCTTTAGATTTATTTTCTGTTTCCTTGTCAAGAAATATCTTTGTATAGGAAGGTGAGGTAAAATTTGACTTGTTTTGGCGATTCATTTGAATTGATGAGGTTGCCAAATTTGGTCGAACATCCAAATCATGAGTTGTTTTCTTGTCTATTTCAAATTCTGTTTCAGTTTTCAAATCTTTTTTATACATTTTATCATCATCATTGTTTTCATCTGTGCAGTTGACAACAGTTTCCTTATTTTCAAAGCATTCATTTTTTTCCAAAACTACTTTCTTTGGAATTTTTAATCTGTCTTCATGTTTTTCAAATTCTTCAATTTCCTTTTGCTCCTTAAGAATTTGACTAATCTTTGAAGATTCTTTGGTTTCGGAAATAGAACCTTCTGAATAGGGCTGAATAGAGGTTGTATTTTCTTCGCCGGAAGAATTCTTTGAAGAAGAAAAAGTACTTGAATGATTTGTAATTTCATGATATAAATATTTAGTGTTCGTATTTATCTCTTCAGTATCATGCTCTATACTCATATCGGAAGAATTTGTTTGAATAGATGGAGACATCTCGTTCAATGGCTTGTAATAAAATTCTCCATTTTTAAATTCATTGGAAGATGTTGGCGATTTATAATCATTCTCTTTAATGTTAACTTCATCTCTGAAGTTCTCTTTATCTTTCTGTTTTACAAGGTTTGAAGTATCCTGAGCGGTCTGATAAGCTGATGAATTGTTAGATATAGGTGAAAAGCTTAAATCTTTACTTCGTGATTCAGCTGGAAAAATTGGCGATGAAGTTACATTACAACATATTTTTGAAAGTACATTGTCTCCTTGAATTTCACATCGCTTTGGCATAAATAGAAGTTCGTTGTTTTCAGAATTTTCATTAACCTGAATTGACAAAGCCTTTACACTTTCGTGCAAGGAAGTTTCCTGGGTTTTTATGTCCTCCCTCACTTTATTCTTCTCATCAATTTCGGAATCATTTTCGCAAGGAAAAAATGTCCCTCGATGCTGACTTCCAGAAATATTAGCTCGAAAATCACATTCGCTTATTCCATCCATTTTACTATAAATTCTTATAGTTGTTATTTAAGAAACACTAAACTGTTTCTACATAATTTTAAATAAATAATGGTGGAATTTTGATTCAAATTAAATAAAACATCAAGCACGTTAGTTTTCCCTCGAGATCAAAACAAATATTTCACAAGCAGGTGAAATGAAAAGAATAGCTTTATAATAATTCACGCTTGATAAATTATATTTACTCTTTGGACCTCATTCTGATAAAACACATATAAAATATTCAAACAATTTCACAAGTACATGCAGTTACTAAAATAATCATAAAAAACTCATAGTTTTAATCAGTAATGGTATTTTATTTCAGCTCTCTGTGGCAAGTTTTAAAATGTATAAAAATAAGCTAAGAATTGTGATTACGCAAAATGTTTATAGTTGCCTTTTCAGGATAATTTTGGATGAAATCCTTTGAAAAAGTAACACGTGATAATTTTAGACGTGATCAAAAGCTATACAATATTGAACAATATCCATACCTTTATACACTATTGGACATTAAAATTGCTACACCAAGAAGGCGACATGCTACAGACGTGAAATTTATACCAAAGGAAGAAAGTGCTGTGATATGCAAATGATTAGCTTTTCAGCGCATTCAGACAAAGCAGGCGCCAGTAGCGACACCTACATTGTGTTTAAATGAGGAAATTGTTCAGTTGGTTCCTCATACACAAATTGCATTTGAACGTTGTTGCCTGGTGAAAAGTTGTTGTGATGCCTCGTGTAAGAAGGAGAAATGCGTACCAGCACGTTTCTGACTTTGATAAAGATCGAGTTGTAGCGTACCGGGATTGCGGTTTATCTTATCGCAGTATTGCTGCTTGCGTCGGTCGAGATCCAAAGACTGTTAGCAGAATATGGAATCGATGGGTTCAGGACGGTAATACGGAATGCCATGCTGGATCTCAACGGCCACCTATCACTAGCAGCCGAGAAGGCAGGCATATTATCCGTATGGCCGTAATGGATCGTGCAACCACGTCACGAGCCGTGAGTCAAGAAACGGGGTCGTTTGGAAGACAACAAGTGTCTGCACGAACAGTTCAACGACGTTTGCAGCAGCATGGACTCTCAACTCGGAGACCATGGCTGCGGCTTCAATTGACGCTGCGTCATAGACAAGAGCACCTTCAATGATGTGATCAACGACGAACCTGGGCACACGAATGGCGGGACGTCATCTTTTCAGATGAATCCAGGTTCTGTGTACAGCATCATGATGGTCGCATCCGTGTTTGGCGGCATCGTGGTGAACGCACACTGGCAGTGTGCATTCGTCATCGCCATACTGGCCCATCACCTGGCGTGATGGTATGGGGTGCCATTGGATACATGTCTCGGTCACCTCTTGTTCGCATTGACGGTGCTTTGAACAGTGCACGTTACATTTCTGGTGTGTTACGACCCGTGGCTCTACCTTTTATTCCAGCCCTACTAAACCCTACGTTTCAGCAGGATAATGTCCGACCGCATGTTGCCGGTATCGTACGGACCTTCCTTGATACGGAACATGTTCAGCTGTTGCCCTGGCCAGCACGTTCTCCAGATCTTCCACCAATAGAAAACGTCTGGTCAATGGTTGCCGAGCGACTGGCTCGTCACCAAACGCCAGTCACTACGGTTGATGAACTTTTGCATCATGTTGAAGCTGCATGGGCATCTGTACCTGTACATGCAATCCAATCTCTGTTTGACTCAATGCCCAGGCGTATAACTGCTGTTATTACTGCCAGAGGTGGTTGTTCTGGGTACTGATTTCTCAGGATCTATCCAGCCAAATTTTTTGAAAATTTAATCACTTGTTATTTCTAGTATAATATATTTGTCCAATAAATATCATTTTGTCCAATAAATATCATTTTCTTCCTAGTGTAGCATTTTTAATGGCCAGTAGTGTAGTTGAATAATAAGTCAGACTCATAAAAGCGCTGAACATTAGCCACTTGTTTATTGTTTGGATTCTGCATTGATTTATCTGTTATCACATATAATCGCAAAATACTTATTAAAATATTGAAAATTTTGCCTTTTTTATGGAAATCATAAGAATAATTAATAAAACGGAAAAGCATATTTTATTTTTAAAATTTATCACTATCAGCTATTTGAATTAATAATAATTCCAACGGTTTAAAGTATAAATTTTTATGATTTCTGAACTTTGACGTTTTGGTTAAAATGCATATTACAGACATAGCCTTGCCAATTGGCGAAAATTTTTACGCCAATTTTTACAGGAGACGAAGTTATTGGAATTTGAATGGCAACCTACAATGGGCGCCGATCGACTTTTTGATGGGAATAACAACTATAAGAAACTAGGATTTTTCAGAGTTCTAATTGTTAAGCCTAACACACTAAATAAGAAAACAGAAATCTTATTAAGAATCGATAAAAAATTTCTATTTTAAAATATTTCAGAATTAAAACTGAAGTAAATATAAGGAAATAAAGAAGTAAAATAATAAAAAAATTAAAATTACATTTAACGTTGTTGTTGTCGTGTGCCAGCCAGGCTGCCAATAGGGGGTGCGCGCGCTGCTCTACTTTTCCAACGGAACCATATTTGGTGTGGAGTCCGACTTCCTCAGTACACACATGCCATAGGTACCCGTTTATAGGGTAGGCAACCATTCACACACAAAAAAAGGACAAAGACAAGAAAGAGAGAGTACATCCATGCCCGAGCTAGGATTCGAACCCAGGTCCCACCCATCTGTAATCAGGTACGCTAACCACTAGACAGATTGGGCGACAATTGCAATTAATAACATCTATTTAAAAATAGATAACATGAATTTCAGAGTTAATAAATGATTTTTTTTTTATAAATTTAATAAAATTATGATTTGATTTTTTATCAATCATTAAAACATAAAAATACAAATTTTTAACATTTCGTTTAACAATTTTATACATTACGTCGAACATTTACACTAATATTTAGAATTTAATTCAAGCGAAGATTATAGTTTATCAAAAGTATAGTTTCAAGCAATTCCACAAACTTAACAGTTTCTGCAATAACCCAGTGGGCATGAAAGGGTGCGGGTCCAGTAATTTTGAAAGTAAGACCAAGCAGAAGACCTTAAGATTTCGTATAAAGGACATAGCGATTATGACACATTTTAGGTATCCCAGCCACCATGAGCGAAAATGATCGATCTTCGATTCGGTCGGGATTCGAGCTCATTATCTTACAATACTAAAAACGACGTCCTAACCCACCAAACCCCCGCTGCTATAAGATGTAGAAATAAAAAACAAAATATGAAGCCAAAATGAACGATTGGATCCATACGAAAAGTTAAGATTTTATTCTAAAAACATTGTGTGATGGCAATTTCATTCTAAGTGAGTCAATATTGTAGAGTTGATTAAAAAATGCATCTCTTAAATTACTAATACATTTTTTTTCAAATGGCTGGCACTGGGTGATTGATCCTTGGCCACAACAAGGCCGGAAACAGCTAAGCATTCAGGGTTACCCTGTGGGCATTTGTGAAATAAATCACAGAGGTACGGGTAGCATTACCCACATCACACCACCACAAACACGGTTATAGGGTGGGCCACATTCATCCATCATCCCAGAAGAAGATAGGACAAGAATATACAGAGAAAGAAAACGTCCATGTCTGAATCGGGATATGAACCCAGGACCAACAGCCTAGGAGTCAGGGACACTAACCACTCAGCCATCGGCCGACAATTACTAATACGTTAAAAAATATAATGTTGACACCAAGTTGAATATCAATTTGGATAATTCTTAAGTTGCTTAAAAAAGTTAGAGAATCAAAATTTTAAGAAGGTTGCTTTAGGGGAGGACTTGACATAGACAGACTAAATTCATATGTGGGGGGGGGGGGGAGTTTACAAGCGGCAAGAAAAGATACCCCGAAAATTCTCATCACTTACTCTGGTAGAGAGATATACATGCAAAAAGCTGAAGTATAACATACACATAAGATTGTTTAACAGTAGCTAGGATTGAACTCGTAATCTTCTACTTTGAAAAATGTTTTTTTTATAAAGCCCACCTGCTAAATTTTTCACCTTTCACCACTACAAAGGGCGAAAGTAAAGATATATAGTAGGGCAACCTCGTGCTCTCCCTGAAAGAGGATGGGTCTTCATAATTAAGAAGCAGGGGCCAAGCAAAAAGCACTCCAGTGCATAACCTGCCACCCCCAGATATATCATTTCTCTTGGAAGACATTGAGACCACGACATACTGAACAGTTCAGTTGGGATTTAAACTCTGAAAACTTCCAACAATGGTAAATCAGTGGATTAGAGCAGATCGAAAAATTCCCAGTGCAAGAAAAGTTCGGGCAAATCTTCAAAATGTTTAATATTGGATAACTTGTACAAGTGCCGGCCGATGACTGAGTGGTTAGCATTCCTAACACCTAGGTCCCGGGTTCGAGTATCGGTTCAGGCATGGACGTTTTCTTTCTCTGTGTTTTCTTTGTCCTTTCTCCTGAGATGATGTATGAATGTGGCCAGCCCTATTGGTCACCACCAGGTTTGTGGTGGTGTGATGCGGGTAATGCTACTCGCCTCCGTAACTTGCTTCACAGGTGCCCACCGGAAAACGGGAAATGAGTAGCAGTTTCCAGCCTGATAGCCTGATTTATCTGATATGACGAAGGGGTAATCATCCAGTGACCGCCATTGGAAAAAAAAATTATAATTTTGTTTAAAAAAAGATGTTAAAACTCATCTTTGTATTCGTTTTCGTTAAAATTCATCGAAAAGAAGACTGCTAAAACTTATTATATTACCCTTTGGTTTAGGATTTTTTTTCTATACTTCAATCTATAAATTAAATTTTGGAATTTGTTATTAAAATTCCTCTATGCATAAATTAAAATTTCGTTAAAGTTGAAAATTTTTTTATTGCTTCCTATATTAATCATATTTCAATCTGATTGGATACGTTGCTATTTTAATCTTGCAAAAAAATTGTCAATACATCGAAATAAAATTTCTATTTCAGCATTTTATCTCATCCGCAGGAAAAATACCCTACAATGTCAGCCATTAGAACTAATTTGTTTTTCAAGATGTTGCCATTTCTGGAAGAAGTAATAAGCAACATTATTATTCATGATTTGAGCGCATGTGTTTTTCCCTCGACACCATTCCAAATAGAAATGGATCTGATGGCTATGCAAGCACCCAAAGGACTTGAAGACTTGAAATAAACAGCAATCTATTACTATCGAAATACGTGAGTTAAATATTATGAGAAAAAATGAGATGATACGATGCTTTATAAGCAAGAGGAGTTGGTGGTTCTTTCAGAGAAGACCGTAACAAGGTAAGACATTTCATATCATTTGGTTTGGTATAAATTTTTCAGTATCAATTCGTAAAATCAAGATTATATTCCATGTTTTTAAGTATATAGTGTTGTTGCTTGCATATAATTTTTTTTCGTCAATATTTTGTTATAAAGTTTTTACTTATAATATCTAAAACTAGGACAGGGAAATAATTTTTGAACTAACAATACAATCTATTAATGTTGCCACCAAAAATGTAATTTTCATTAAAAATATTTATTGAATGAATGTTTCTTGTTTTTTAAATAAGTTTATACTTCTGTTTTGCTAGGTGAAATGATTTTATGTAAGAGTTTTAAGAAAATATGTAAGGAAAATATACTATTATTTTACAAATTCGATCTTATAATTAATATGTCAAATTCTTAATAAACTCGAGTAAAGTTCTTTTAAATTCCCAGAGATTTATTTTTTTGTGATTACATTTATGAGAAGAAAAATAAAGTATGCGATGAATTTCTGATTATTTTAGATTATTCAAGAAGAATTTTCAAAAATTCTTTAAATGGAAATTATAACATGAACGATAAAATAGTTTTCGTTTTTTTCACTTTTGAATTTTTCATTATTTATGACGAAATAAATGCTTATGTTAGGTCGAAATTTTTATAATTATACTAAAAATATAAATGAAACATAAAATAATTCAAACCTAATCAAATGAATATAATTTTAAAAAATACCTCAATATTTATTATTTTTTAAAAAATTAAGGAGGAAAATTTGATTTTTTTAGAAGATGCAGGAGGAATTTCCAAAAATTATTGAGATGGAAATTCCAATATATACTGTTTTCCTTTTATTTTTTCACTTTTGAATCTTACATTATTTATGATAAAATAAATGTTTAAGTTTACTCGAAATTTTTTATTATTATACAAAAAATATAACTGTAACATAAGTTATAAAATAATTCAAACCTAATTAAAGGAATCTAATTTTCAAAAATATCACAATGTTTATTATTTTGTAAGAAATTAAGGAGGAAAATTACTTATGTTATTAAGAAAATTATCTATTTTTAAATTAAAAAATATTATAAACATACGTAACTTCAAGTTTACATTTTATTATTTTCATTAACTTAAAAAATTATGAGAATAAAAAATGGCTTTTTCGGACAAAGTTTGGCTCAAATTAAAGAAAGTGAATTAAATTATTGGTACAACTGCATGAATTAAATCAAAAATTAATATTTAGATGTCATTTTGAGCAGATACAAAACTTTCATCGATTAAAGATTCGAGAAAAACTTTTAGTTAAATATTTTTTTTTAAGAATTAATCATGAGTTTCGGAGTTTTTTTTTAAAGTTTGGGAAATGCCGAAATTTGAGATTTTTCCGCCAATTTTTGTAACTTTGGTGATTTTTTCCTTTAAAGTATTGGTAAAGCTTTCATAACTTTTGTTGCGTGATTTGAGATATCATTTTTTACACAGAAGTTTAATAACTTAAAAGCAATTTCAGATAATGTAATCTAAATGATTATTTTCATTTCTTACGTTTTGTGACTGAATTCCATAAACAGATTGAAGTGAGATACAATTTTGATCATCTTTATCTCGATACTGAAATAAATAAATAAAATAAGAAAATTCAATTTTTTTGTGATGAATTCGTTGAGAATTTTGATGTTATTCATTCAAATTGTACTGTTTATAATAATGCTGTTTAAAACCAAAACTTTGAATCACTATGAATTTATTAATAATAATAAACGCTTAACAGATTCTTAACGTATTAAAATATTTAACTAATAAATATATTTATTTACGGGAATAATGATGGTGATATATCCTTAAATTTCACCGAATAGGAAAGAGATTCCTTTGCGTATCACTACCACGTGAAGTAAACTCATTGGAGGAAAATTTAGACAATGAGTTGATATGGAAGGTGTCGCGAGTTAGGTAAGATGGAACAAGAAATATCCATTTTTAAAGCCAATAATTTATATTCAAATGAAAACTGCATTTCTTAGTAATAAATATACTTCATTGAAATAAAATTACAAAACTCTTTCAAATGAAAAATGTTTAAAAATGCAAATTTATAGAGTCACGTTTGCATTTTCACGACTTTTTGATCTTCAAATTTTCACTCATATACATGTATTTAATTACTTAATTCATTATCTAATTCACAAAAAGTAGATATAGAAAGCTTTCATCAATTGTTCCATACGTAAGTGAAATTGGTCGTTGACACCGTATACTGATGAATTCATTTTCATTTAATCTCCGCAACTTTGGCAAAACATCGTAAATTCATTTCATATGAATGAAAATTTGAATTCGATTAGTTTTACTTTACATCAAAATGTATAGTGGACTGTTATCATGAAAATAACGGCGGAAATTCATTAGTTATACTGGATTCAATATAAAAAAATAACTCTAAACTCGAAAAAAACTATCATTGATAATTAGCTTGAATTTTAATGTAACGACATGTATTTATATTATCCACAAATAGTATACAAGCCAAATTTGTCATTAAAACAACTTTGGTCATTAAAACAAGCAAAAACTTATAAATTCTCTAAGTAAGTTAATATATCGAAATTACAAAGTAAATCGGTATTCTTCTTTTTTGTTTCTTTTATATTTTTATTTCATTTGATTGTGTCAGAGAAAACCTGTTCTGCTTTAAGCTCATACAAAAAATTTTTTGACTGTATATCTAATTCATAAAGCTGATATATTCCTAATACGTAAAGCTGATATATTCCTAATTCATAAAACTGACATATTCCTCTAATT
>JAPDSC010148044.1:0-10736 GCA_026290005.1 Latrodectus geometricus
ATATATATATATATTTCCTTTTATCATTTTTGCCTTCAAATTAAAATGTTTAAAATGTATTTTCAAATAGTTTCATATATTTTTTTAGCTTCTAATACACATCAAATTTTTAAATGTAAAACTTTTCTCGAAATCACAAAATTACATATTACGCATTTTTTCTTATACTTAACATATCTAAAATATTTGTTTAGCTACAATTGTGTCTGAATGTCATTTTTCAAAACATTTTGTATTATGTTGTATATTTTAATATTGTAGCTGGACTGATAGAGCTGTTAAAGTATGATTCAACTTTAACAGCTATATCATCAGTATTTTTACCAAAGTAAGCCCTTTGTAGAAATATATTTGAATAATGTATTTCTACTAAAGGGCTTACTTCATATTATTTCAAGTCAAGGTGGGCGTCTCTCATTCTTATCAGCACTAACAAAATTTAATATCAGGATTTAAAAATCAGAATTTGAGATGTAATCTCAGAATTTTAAATATGAACACATTAATCATCAATTATATGCATTATTTTCATTTTAGTCAATCAGCTATGTAAGCTCATTACAAATGAACAGTTTAAATATTGTAAGCAAACATGGAGACGTATCCATCTACGTTCGAGCCAAAATTTCTTAAAAATTAATTTTCATTTTCTCCCATCTTCTTTTTTTTAGATAAATTATGATTATAAAAACATAAAATTAGCCAAAATATTAATTACATATAACACACTTTTTGTGAAATTGATTATTTTCTAGTAAAATTTAGTCAAATTTTAAAAAAAACTGGCTATTACTCCACAGAAAATGTTAATGCGTCAATCTTAATTTAATTTTGTCATAAGGTTTATGTAAAAATGTTCTTTTAAATGAAGCAACAACTAAGATAAATACATAGGGATGGTAATAGAAATTATGGTTAAAACTGTGCAGCATTATGGATGTATTACATAATTTTACTGAACATTCCATTTAAAAATAGTTGTAAATGAAATTATCCTGCATATTTATTCAAACTTTTGTTTCCTTTCATCGATAATCATAATAATAATAGCTTAAAACGTGTAGGCTAGGTTTCAAACGAATAGTTTCATTATTATCTGAGATATCGTATTAAAAGTTTGAAGATTTTGTGAAAAACAAATGAGAGAATCGCATTTAAACTGATAGTTTCATTTGTGTAATAGTGGCGAATTTGATAATTATTTCCGAATGTACAAGCTAAATAGTGGCCTCATTGTTATGGCTATCAATCTAGAGTTAATTATAAATTTAAAAAAAATAGTAAAAAAATAAATAGCACCATTTTTACACTTCCGGTTTGAAAATGGAACAACCACTTTCATTTCTTGAAAGACAAAATATTTTAAAGTTCCTGTAACTTAATTTTTATTTGACTTACAATAAAAGGAAAAACTGCTTTGGAAACTATAAGATTTGATGTAAAATAAATAACATATAAAAAAATTAACACTCACAGTCTAAATTAAATTTTTTTTAACGTAGGCAAATGAATACTTTAAGTAGCAAGGTGGTCTTAAAATAAATTTACAGAGTTATGCTTTTTTTTGCTTTTTGTGTGGTGCACTTTCATATTTGCAAAAATAATTTTTTCTATCCACCATGTTATACAAGAGTTCCTCCTAAAGTGTTGCTGAATTTTAAGCATTTTTTATAAGGTTTTAGTATTTCAAACGTAAATAATTTAATTTCTTAAATTTTTCCATTAGTACGCAAATAAAAAAATGGACTCAAATTTTTAATTTAAATTTAAACACTTAGATATATGGCTCATTCAAATTTTAATTTTTCTTCTGTTTATTTAAGGCATAATACTTCAGAATATATGATGATATTTTCCAGTAAAAGCTAAAATAATTCTCCTGGAATCCTTTTAAGCAATCAAACATCACCCTTATTTAATGAATATTGGTATTCGAAATCATTGAGTCGTTTCTCCAAGATCTCTTGAGTTTAGACATTTTATTTGCTGCAGACAACTTGTTTCTCTTGGCTGAAGGGAATTTGCTTCAAAAATCAATAATTTCCTTAAGGTTTGAGAAATAAAAACTTCTCTATGTAAAACGAAAATATCTTTGTATGAGAACATTTGAAGTTAATATATCAAGTGTTGAAATTCAACCAAGTTTAAATTATCTTTAATGATCCAATTCGGTAATGCTTATCCATTTACAATTTCGCGAATTGTTACTCGCTTGTATGCATCACGGATTTTATTTTGTCGTCATCAGTCTTAATTGTCATTCAGCATATTAAAATTGCGTGAATAAATTTTATATGCAAGTATTTCCACTGGCGTTCAATCAGTACTTCGGTATATGAGTAGAATATTTTTAATTTTTCTTGAAAAAAAAATTTTATTTTTTCCATAAATAAAATACACTAAACATATTGTAAAATAGAATAAAACGTTTTCAATATTAAGATTATATTGTATAGGGTACTGAACAAATTCTTACTGTGTAGAGTTAATATTTTTCTTAAACAAGTTTTACAAGTATAGCATTACTATGTACTTCAACGTAAAACTTATTATTAAATACACAGCAAAATACAAATGAAATTAATTTATATTTTACAAATAATAAATTAATTGTATTATAATTAATTTAATAATTAATAATACTAATAAATAAATTAATTTTATTATGATAATACTAATTAGAAATTAATTAAATTTTTAATTAGTATTTAATATTAATATTCAGTATTAGTATGAAAAATTTGAAAATAACCCAATATTTTCAAGGTTTCATGATATATAAAGAGAAAAAATTTATTTTTTTAAAATTTAATTATAGTTCATTAAAGTCAATTTTGAAGAAATCTTCTTAAAAAAATATAACGTCAATAATATAATCTTTCACGAAAAGTTTTAAATATTAAAATAAAAATCAGAATCCAATGATGACTAAAATTCATGTATGTTTCTTTCCTTTTTCAGAAGAAAGTTTAATGAATTCCTTTTTGGTTACATAATTTTGCTATATTTGTAAGTCTCCTTATTTCACATATTGTGTATTTTAAGAAGAAAAATTAAAAAATCCATAATGTAGTAGATATTATTGTTCAAAGTTTAGCAAATTTCTGCTTCTTATTAAGACCTAAATATCAAATGACTTACTGATATATTATCTCGTTCCTTTTTCTGAGCTACTAATTTTCTTTCCGCAGTTTCGACGCAAAATAAGGATGATAAATGACTGCAAAGTTTTGAACTTTGTTATTACATTTAAGAATATCAGCAATAATTTCTCAAAGTGGAGGCATTTATCTAAAGTTTTTATCGTGAAAACTTCCCGCGAGTTCTAGTTAACTAAATTTATAGAAATTTTTTTATTAACAACATTTGTTGAAAAGAAAGATAACTTCAAAGTTTTCTTCTTTAAAAAATCAAATAACAGTATTTACAATTTTTAATATTAATTTAACAAATCTCAACATTCAAACTAATATGTCACACACACACATAACATTAATTAAATGTTATGAAATGAGTTTGCTTACTTAAATAAACGTTGTTTCTCAATAAATTAATCATTCAAAGTTTTTAATTAATTTCCAATCAATTTACATAAGCAAATAAAGAATTAAATCCTATCAAAACTGAAGTCAGAGTTTTTTTTTTTTTTTTTTTTTTTTTTTTTACCAATGATTTTTCGAAATAAATTCTGCTTTTTACATTGTTTGAAGATAATAAATAACAGTTATGATTTTGATTAATTTATTTATTACATAAAATTAATTATGGTAAAAATGAGTATATTTTTTCTTTTATGTTTTCCATTGTTTCAAATCTACTATTTTCTGAATAATTTTCTATATTAAAAAACATTTTTTATCGTACTAAATTATGCTTTAAGAAACTTTCAAGTAATTTTTAACCATTGCTTTTTCAAAACTCTAATGCAATTCCTCATTATTGCTGCTACATTATTCCACATACTATTAGCTTAATTATTATTAATTGCTTAAGTTTTCAATAAATTTGGAAATTTTTCACTTTTGTAGTTACAAATATGTATGGCACAATTCAATGAATATACACTGATAAATAAGATATATGAAAGGTAAAAATGTTTTTGAAGTTCCTGAAAAGTAAATTGATAATGAAAGAGAGTTTGGTTAAAACTATTTCTTTTATTTATACTTTAGGAAGATACTCTTGGCAACGGAAAAATTCTTAATCTGAAACTATGTAGAAATGCTTATAAGAGCCAGTGCCAAGTACAACTGAGGTAGCTGATAGAATACTTTTGTATCTCAAAAACTTAAAAATAAATAGACTTAAGTTATCACATCAATATTAGAAGAAAATTTACTGTCAAATTATTAGTTAGCTGAGAATTATTATCACTATGGGAATAAATGATAAATGTTCTTAAATAGATTTTTGAGTTCATTGAACAAAAATGAATTCCTAGGATGCATTTGAAATATTATGATAGAACTTATTTAATTAATTAAATACCCTATATAAAAATCCATTTTCAATTAATAACTGAAAAGTTATATTTTCTTATACAAAAGTATATGTACAATCAAATATCTTGTCACCCCCTAAAAAATGAAAAACTTCATACTTAAACCAGTCTATATAACGAAATTAAATTAAAAACCCGGGCACCCAACCTGTCTAGTTGTTACCGTACCTGACTACAGATGGGTGGGACCTGGGTTCGAATCCTGGCTCGGGCATGGATGCACTTTCTCTCTCTCTTTCTTGTCTTTGTCCTTTTTTTGTGTGTGAATGGTTGCCTACCCTATAAAACACCAAATATGGTTCAGTTGGAAAAGTGGAGCAGCGCACCCCATATTGCCAGCCTGGCTGGCACACGACAACAACAAATTAAAAACCCAGAAATAATAAATAAAGTCTATAGAATAAATTAAAGAAACAAGAGAGAGAAAGGACCTTGAATAATAAAAACTAATATTAATAATTTAAAATTATCTTTTAAGAACAAAAAGTAATTTTGAGTTTGAATTTTATTACAAAATTAAAATGAAACCCTAGGATTACAGATTATTCAAATATTAGTTATAAATATTTCAAAAGTTTAATAAATACTACAAATATAAGATTTATTTTAAAAACATGTGGAATTGTAATGGGGTAAAAAACAATGTCTTTGTAACACATAAAATGAAATTTTAGATCATTTAAATAATCCTTGAAAACATACTATAAAGGAATTCTTATTGAAAAGAAATCTTGGAATACAATAGATTTTCGAAAGATATATGTTGCTGAAACATAATATAAAAATCTTAAGTTTCCATTATTACCAATACCAATACCATTAAGGCTTTTTATTAAATTACGGGCCATGATACCATTGTAATACTAGAAAACTCAGTAACTGGTTCTTATGGTCTCTTATCTTTGAAGACATTGGGTAATAAATGACGAAAAATACTTTGATGATTTTCTAAAAAAAATATTAGTATTGTTAGTAATATAATGGGTTGTTCATATTATAAGACTTAATATGTAACACCTGAAACAAATTTTTATTTTAAAATCATGAGTGTCCTTGGAGATGATATTTCAGTTTTTAATATGAATATTAAAATGGTGATATATATAAACAATAAGCATAGTTTAAAGTAAATAACTATTTTTTTTTGTTAAATGTTTAACGAATGTCTGGAAAAATTCATCAAATACAACAGCAAGGAAATTTTTCAAATCGAAATTAATAACTATGATATTATGGAAATAATATTAAAATAGAAAACGAAGTTATTGAAATAATAATAAGCATATTTAGTTCTACATTTAGAAATGCAGAACAACTGAAAAAGAGATCCATTACTAAACACAACAAGATAAAACATTTTTATATAAATTTCTTACTAAATTAAGAATACTTAATTTGCATCTTACCATTAAAGAAGAATAAAAAATTAAAGCAATAATAAGGTAACAGTCTAAGTGCCAAAAATTGTAATTTTCTATTTTAAGCTTAAGTTCTCACATTTAATATTTTTGTTGTAAATAATAAAACAAATTTAAAATATTTCTTTCATGTCAGTCTTAAAAAATGCTTTATTTTCTTAACATTAGTCAGCTGCTTGTTTTTATTTGCATAAATATAAAATATGATTTTTTTTTAATTTTTACGTCATTAAATTTTTCAACTTTAGCATAAAATTTTTATTTGTTATTTTTTTTAAAATTTTATAATTATAATGATACATATAACAAACCTATCACACAAGTTTGTAAAGAACCTCACAAAACATATTAAAAAACTGTTTATTATTTAAATAGTTCTCACTTTTTTAAATTTCATTTTATGATGTACTAGAAATATACTGATGAATTTTTAAATTAATGCTAATTTTGTACTAACCGTATTTATTAAGTATAAACAGTTAATATTTTATGTCAAAACTTTTTCAAACTTCTTAGTCCATAGCAAATCAGGAGTAATAAAAGATTCTTAAAATTTCGTATGTTTATTATTTTCCCTTAGTTGCGTGTAAATAAGTTATAATATTTCAAAACTTGATAACATGGTAAACACAACTAAAATATCAATGTTTTCTACTCTTTTAACTTCTAAAATAATATTTTTTGATATTCAAAAAGTGAAACGTTTTTAGTTTAATAAACATTAAATGTTAACATTTACTCTTATATAAAACAATATTCATACATTTAATTAAACATCCAACTGCTAATTGCATGAAATAAAATACAGACGCGAATCTTGATAGCACAAAAGGAAAATTACCTTCTTCTTTTTCCTTCTATATTTATTGTGACATTATAATTTTAAATAAATTGAAAATGATGCGAATTTTAAATTTGCAAAATTATTCATATTTCATTACACATAATGAGATTTTCCTTTCGAAATATTCAATTTTATAATAATTACATGCAAATTGTATATCTTCTTCTTTAGTCTAATGAAGTTTCTCTTATCGTTCATATCCCAAACGGAAGCAATCTTGCAATAATTCTAAAATGAAACCTAGACTTAGCTTCCTTACATACTCTACAATTCTTAAGATTATTTCTAGTGATAGCACGGAGATAAATCTAGTTTTGGGGGGAACTATTTGTACAAACAGACAGATTTAATAGCTCACCCTGACAGGATTCTTATTTTATGAGCCACAACAATCAAAGGTTAGTTTTTTTTTTAGCCTCGACCCAATTTCTACTTTCTTTTATTGCTTTGCTCATAGTATTTGTGTAGAATGCTTTAATTTTGTAATAAAAAGGAAATCTGTTTCATTCAAACATTTTTATTAGATTACCATTTCAAGAAGCATTTATCTATAATTTTTTGTTTCGCTATACATCAGTGGTAGATTTCTTAAAAACAGGAAATAAAGTTTTATTATTAAAATATTTTGAAGCTTAAAGATTTATTCTTATTTGTTAACACATTAATGTTGAACAGTAGTTTTGATATTTCAAAAATCAAGAACTATTTTGAAGAACACATACAGACGCAGTCCTTATATTATATATAGATATAAGTAGTTATGAATATAAATTAATAAGTAAAAAGTATTTTAGTAGGCAATCTTACATTTATAAACATAATAAATACAAAGATAATTACACATTAAACTTTAAAATTAATTCAAATAAAATCAATTTATTTTATACTCAATAGATTTTACTTCAATTAAAATATAGCCTTAAGAATATATGAACGTTTGAAAAGAATAACTAAGTTAAGTATTTTCATTTGAGTAGTGTATTTTTATAAAAATAATAAAATTCTTAATTGATTTTAAAACATAATTAAAAAATGCAGCTGTAACGACAATCTTATTTTTAAATTTTCTCAATTCTATAACAGAAAACTTAGATTTCTTTTTCTGACAAAAATGGACTTTTTTCCAATTTTTTCCTATAAATCAAACCAATTTTTTCCTATAAATTAATGATTTAAAATATTATATTTTATAATATAAATATATATCTTAATATTTTGTTATAAAAATTCTGTTTATAAGTCTCTATTTCATGAAAAACTAATTTATAAATCCGGTTCCTAAAAATAGTTAATCAGTTTATAAAAAAAATAAATAAATTACTTCCAAGAATGCTGTTAGTGCAAGTTATTCGTTTAAGTAATGAAGATAATTCAATTCTTTAAGAAAGTTTGATTCGTGAAGGAATTGTTTTCCTTTAACATACTAAAGAAAATAAAAGGTATTTTAAAGATTAAGAAAATAAACAGAGAATTTATAGATTCTGATTATAACTGTTTATTCTTAATCTAGATGCATTTTAACACCAATATAAAATTAAATTCAATGTATTAGTACTACAATATACACTAAATTAAAGGATATTAAATGTATGTAATGTAATTTACTTTATGGTACCTTATACCAAGTAGTATTTCATGGTACCTTGTATATGAATTTTTCCTTTTTTAACAGTTAAACTTAAATTTTCTCATGTTATATAATTATAAACATGTATTATTACTTTTGTAATGAAACAAAATAATGTTTTATTTAAGTTAGCAATACTAGAATTGAAATAAGTCTGCCTAATATTGGTATATTCAAAATGAAACCAGATGTTAAAACGTATGAAAAGGTAAAATAAGTTGAATGAAAATTATTTGGGGTTTCTTTATTGATGTGGGGTTAATTTTACAATTAATACATAGAACTTTAATTGAGCTTAATTTGTGAAAACTTTAAAATAAATAATTTAGGTAGCATATATAATGTATAACATATGTTACCTAAATGTGTAACATATGTGATATTTGTAAATACACTCCTTGCTCATGATTATTCATCAACTTTTAAAATAAATATTGAACATACAAATTCTTACTTAATTTTATATTGAATATTATTAACATCAAAAATTACATTTATTGCTCTGAAATTTATATTTATTAATAATTATAGTTTTTATATATACATATTTGTTTGTAATATAATATGATTGAAACTTGGACCACCTAATATATTATTTTGTTGTCTGTTTGATATATATATCATGCATAAACAAAAATGAAAACGTTTTCTATTAAAGCTAAAATATTTGTTGGCTAAATTTACAAACTTTTAGATAAAGTAATAGTTTTCCTTATTTACACTTCATTAACACATTCCTAACATACTCACATTTCATTAACAAATTCATCATAACACATTCTTTTAGATTTTCTTTGGTACAACAATTTCATAAATGTATTTAATATTCATCTTGTAATTTTTTTAAGTTTATTTTCAAGTAATTTTACTGCGTGTGAATAAAAAGTCTCTTATATCGTAAAACAAGAGGTCAGGAGAATATTTTAAATTTAAACTAGCTTTGAGCAGTTAGAATTAGGTATGATCTACAGACAGATATATTTCCAAGTCAATTTTGCCAATTGAATCAACCAAAGCAGAATTTTGGATCATGTATTAAATATAAATTGCTTATTTTTGAAGACAAAATCTATAATTATTTTAAATAATAGGAATAAATTCAGACACCTTAATTGTAATTTAAATCATTTAGAAATTAATACCAAAAATTAAAAAAATATTGAAGAAAGTTGCTAAAATCACCTTAGGTTTTTATTAATTACATGCCTTTTGAATAATTAATATATTTGGAGGAATTTTTCCACTAGATGTGGTTGTAAATAGTTAGTGAATTACAATATACAGTGAAACTTTCCAGTTTTTGAAGACATTGCATTTGTCTATCAAACTAAGGTAACTTTAGAGGAGGAGATCCAATATTAACTTTTATTTTAAGCTTAACGTATCTTAGTGAGATTAAAAAAAATTCATTCGAAATATTTCTATAAACATTTTATTATTTTCTCTAACTATAAAAACATCTTTTAGTTTTCACCGTCTAAAACAAACACGGGACCCAAAATTCAGAAAAATATTGATATAACTATTTAGAAAAGAAAGAATTTCCATAAATAAAAATTATCAAACCCACAAAATTCCTGTACCTGCAACATCCATTGTTAATAGAAATATGTAAAAAATGCATTAGAGAATTCTGAGATTTATTGAATTCTGATTAAACAAAGTGTTTAGCAATACAAAGACTAAATTTATTCTGGCAGTGTTTATACAAGTTAAAGAAATCATTTTTTATGAAACTTTTCCCATTCAGTGATGTGTGGTATCTGTATTAAATTTATTAATAGTTATTCCGCTATAATGTAATATACAAATATTAATTACGAATTTTATCATTTGAAGAAGAATTTCTATGATATAAATTATATGCAGATATTTTCCATGAAGAAAAGTGTCTTTGTTAAATGTATATTTATTTTCTATCGTGAAAGTATTTCGTATTCAAGATATGCCCGAAGTTCATTTAAGTAAATTTTGCATCCTGAAAAAAAAATTTATTTACAAAAGAATATTTTCCTCCACGTCATACATTTCTTTTTTACTTTAAATATGCTATACCTTTTTCGCAAGTTTTGATTGATATTATTCAATAATGAAGAAAAATAATGGAATTATTAAATTTAATAGAATAAATATATATATATATATATATATGATTCCTTAGTGAAATTTGAAATATATCTTACAAATTCCTACCTGATAAGTTTGTTTTATAAAAAGTCATGTTGCAAATAATCTATCATTTTATAGCTGTATAAGCATTGCAATGAAAATATTCTTTCTAAGGAAATTTTATAACGAGAGCAGCCAATTATAATTTTTATTACCTGAAGGATAAAGGAAGAAACC